>JARJDR010018034.1:0-10526 GCA_030264135.1 Myllaena sp. GC000078 | reverse complement strand
TTTTTTTTACACTTTGCCGGTGAAGCGATGGTACTTCTTATAATTTGCATACAAACCATTGAAGATTTGCGCTGAACCAGGACTCAATGTACGCTTTATGTGGGCGATTTGGCGTTTATTGCATAGCGCGATTAGATTGTAGACACAATTGTTCAAAGCCAGCTGAAACAAACTTAGAATAGATGCTCGTTTTAGAGAAATAGATCGGTAGTAATTACCTTGACAGCCGGATAGATGCTGATCGTCTCGTACTCGGTGAGCATGTTGGTGATCGTGACGTCGGCGACGATGGCCACATGCGAGCCCTGATTGCGCACCTCGTTGGAGAGACGCTCCAATGAGTGCGCCAGCTCGGCCATGCGATCGTAATGCGCGTCGGAGAGGTTCGCTGCCGTGTCGCTATGCCGGCAGAGATGCTTCACAAGCAGTCGATACGCTTGCATGAATAACGGAATGCGATCGCTGACGAGAGCTGGACGACATTTGAGCATGGTAGCCAGCAGCTCGATGCATGGGAGGTAGCACGATTCAAATTTCGCCGCATCGTACTGGTACAGTCGGTGCGTAATCGTCGCGAAACACATATCGAAAGTGATGTTTGAGATCGGATGCTGTACATAGAAATTCCAAACAGTTAGTTAGCCGAAGAAGCAATATACCAAAACGTTGAATGTACTTATGCATATGTTAACTATGAATAAAGATTTTACCTGTGTAGTCTGTATCATGTGCAAGTTGAATTTAATCAACATATCAAAATACTCGTCGGTTTCGCTCGCGACTATACCCAGATAAGCCACATTTGTTTTTTGGTGGAGATTGAGTATCATTAGGTCCAAGAACTTTTGGATGAGCGCGAATTTTTCTGGTTGGATTGAAGGTACAAGAAGATGACGCCATATTTCCGTTTGTATCCTATAATTCTCAACGGATTCATCTGCCCCTGTCTGAAAGTTCAAAGTTTTAATTATTGAATTATTGAGAATAATTGAACTATGTATGCTTGTGTACCGTGTCTAGAAAAACTTGTTCAACAAATTTCGCAAATTTCTTGGAGTCTTCAATTTTATGAATGATCAGGTTAACGTTGCTGGCGTATGCATTTAATATATCAACATTTTCATTCAGTTGCACGGTGTGCAATGCACTCGCAACATTGTCAATGACCTTCCCATTTTTGGCGCCAATAATGGCACTGTCACAAGAGAGAATGTACTGTAAGAATTTTAATTCACCAAGTTTGATCTCAGTTGTGTTTTCAAAGATCTCTTGTGCAATTGTTCTAATTCGTGCGATCACTTCTTCGGGTATCGTTTTCTGGCTTTGAAGAAGTTCCACGAAGAGAATCAACTGAGTTGGCTTATACTCAGATACGATGCGTTCAGTTAGAGTGGTCAGCAATGTTATTTTACTTTCAGTCAACAACTTCTTTGCCTCCACATCAATGTCTTTCTGTATATACACAAAACAATTAGCAAAATTGAAAATAGAATGTACTCAACATACCTTTTGCATGAATTTCATAAAGATCAGAAAACATATAAGACATTTCTCATCGTCGAGATGTTTCGCAACATAAGAAATTGTCTTCTCTGCAATGTTCACTGATATATTATTCAGTAGATTCGCAAAAATATCCTTGCTTTTTTCAAAATTCTTTAAAATCGTCTTTAACATCAGACTCGTTGGCAAAATGTCGTCTAAATCAAACAATTTGCTTTGTGTCATACCGAATAATATCGTTTCAACTTCCTTTAAAACTTGGTCGCTGTTTGCTTGGTACTTTAAATCAAAAAATACCCCAAGTAAAAAATGAAATATGAAGATTTGCGATTCCTTGGTGACATTCAATAATCCACTCTGGCGAAGAATGTTCAAGTATTTCATGATTCTCTCATATTTAACGTCGATTTGACGGATATCTTCTTTCTTGAAATCTTTTATTGCAGGCAATGATACTTCGCGCATCTGTTTGGCATCGCACTCCCCCGTTAAGAATGCACTCTCAAATTGATGAAATATTTTTCCGGAGATAGTATTCTTATCTTTCATGAGCAACTTATGAATTTTCTTGCAGACGCAATGGAGGATAGCCAGCGTGAATTCGTTGCAATTATGATTCTTCAATGCCGAAGGCGACAAGCCTTTAGGCACATCATCAACGAGATCTTGAATTAAATTGGCGCTGATTACAACCAACGTTTGCATATCCATCTGCGGCAATATCTTATTGGCAGCAAAATCATCATTCAACAGAATTTGATAGTAGTCTTCAATGGGAGTTAATTTTTGAATTAATGACGCGATGTGTTCTTGAATCGTGCTCTGGTCCACTCCGGCAAGAACTAGTCCTCGTATTTTTTGGAGCCACAATTTCTCCTAAGAAGAAATAGGAATGTTATGAGTGAATGCTTTGCAGGATTGTATTTCCAAATTTTACCAGAATTCCTTTGCAAGGTTGTTCGCCAAAATTCGAGATTCTTTCTGCGATCAAACACCATGTCTGCGATGAAAGATATGGATGCAGTAAAGAAATATTGCACGTGCTCACATCAAGATCTTTAGTGTCCATTCTTGTCTCGTTTTTCTCCGCGTTTTCTTTGATCGAATTTTGCAGCATTAATTTAAATTCTCCGCATTCGTAAGTCAGATTTAAAAACACTCTCATCAAATTTAAGTTCTGTAAATGATCCCAATGATTAGTTTCTTAAGAAATACAAAAAAATACAACTCACGTGTTCAGTGGCAACCAAAGCGTTTCCAAACTTTCCCAAAACAGCTTCCAATTCAGTCAATAATTTGTCAAACTTCTCCATTACAGAATCAGAGCGAAAGTACGTCGAGAATAAGTTCATCTTGCTCATGAACTGACACATAAGTTGGCTGACGATTTCGATAAAACACACATAGTTTGCTTCTAAAACATTATCATTAATACAGCTATAATGGAAATTTTTGAAACCGTCTTACCATTATCGCTTGAATCAATCGATATTAATTCATCCATGTGGAAAATAAAAGTCTTCAACGTGGGAGCAACTTGTTTGCTCGGCAAAGTTAAAATGCTTTTGGAATATTGTTCAATGACGCTTTCGGGTAGGATTTTATTAACGTCCCTTTCAACGTACTCCGATTGATTCGCAATCTGTTTTCGCAGCGATTTCGGAATTTTACCCACAAATTTCACATCATTATCAACTTCCATATGCTCAATAGTTTCGTTCAAATACACCGGTTGTAGAGCGCGTATCAATTTCGATATGAGATTTGGCAAACGATGCAATTTGTGGAAAATTTTCAATATATTACATACAGTTTTCGAGTACCACAAAGCGTTATCACCGTTATCCCTGCTCAAGAAATAAACTAATATCTGACTTATATTCGCCTCGATCGCCATCGGATCAACATCAACAATCAAATTGATTAATTCGTAACAATGTTCGTTGATCGGGCACTTGGTCGTAGATAGAATTACCGACAAGAGTTGTTTTAATAAATCATCGAAACTGATTTTGTTCGTGGGCGCATCAAACTTTAAATTAAGCCTGCTAGTCACCTGCATCAATGCACAGATTGAAACCAAAGAGCAATGAATGGGAATGGGAATGCTTTCTGTAACTGAGAGATTTTCAAAATGTTGAACGGAAAACCCAGAATTTGAAATGACTATAATGAAAAACGGGTAAGTCAATTTTGGTTTTGTCTTAAAGGTTTCCCCAAATGCATTGAATAGTAGCTTAATGTAATGGTACATAAATTGTGAACACGGCTTTTCGCCGCGTATTAAATTCGCCAACAACTTCTCGACAATTTGTAAATCGGGACTTTCTGATGCGAATAATGCAGAGAATGCATTCTCATATTCCTTTTCAGTCTTAATAAAAACTTGCTGAAATTGATGAATTAATTAAAACAACATCAAACCAATGGAATTAAACTCACCCTTTGAACAACATGTGAGAAGACATTAAACAAATCGGAATTACCGTTATGTTTCATAAGCAATACAACAAAGTATGCAAATATTCGTTCCATAAAAATCTGACTGAAATCCAGCTGAGCTATCATCTTTTTACTCAGTAACTGTTCACTTTTCCAAAAACGAGTCAACAAATGAACAGAGCTAATATTAATTGAAATATTGCATATAAAAACTAAGTATTTCTCTGAATGTAATCTCAGGTAATAATGAAATGGTGGGCAATCTATCATAGATGTGACCACATTTAGCAATTCTTCTACTATTTGATCATTCTCTGAAGTAAAAGCAATTGTGATTTTTGATATTAAATCATCCATGTGATTGTCTTTTATGTGAAATGGACTCATTTGTTGGAACGGTGCTGAATTTATCCAACTGCAGCATATCTGCCATGTTTCTAAACTCGTTAGGATATCGGCGTTTGTCAGCCAATGCAAAAGTGATAATTCCCAATCAGGACTACTAGTCCAGGGAGTTTTCAAGACTGAGTTCGCGAGTTTTAGTCGTTTTGGCAATGGTTCGGTCTCGTCGTTGAGCATAGTTAGTATATCTACGAGAATGTAATGAATTCGTGATCGAAAGTAAGATAAGTGGCGACTTACCATCTTTGGCACTCATTTTCAAACCATGAAATAAACTTCACACAACAGCACAACTTCTGTTTGTAATTATCGAGAATGTCGAGAATGGTCGAGAATGTTCTAAATCTATTTACTTAACCCTACTTTAAATGCAACCACGTGGGGTTGCATGCGGTTGAAAATATTAGCGGTTACAGAGACCTCTCCGGAATTAATTTTTTGTATAATATTTAATTAAAATACAATTCCGCTGAGAAGTGGCATATATTATTTTAAACATTACTAATTATTTATCATCTAAAATGTTTTCATGAAAGCGAGGTGTGTTAACAATTTATTTGTATAATTATAAGAGCACCATGTATAATTCTTTACTGACATTCCGAAAAGGTCACCAAATCGTTGCAGTTGGCAATACTAGTGTTGGCTCGCTCACTTGACAGTTTTGTTTTTTCCTTCTTTTACGCGAACGCAATGGCGCCGACGTAAGTTCTCCACAATTGTGAAAGAAATTCCCAATCATCTACTCCCACATTTTTAATATTACACCCATATTAATCCTAAAATTAGATCCATTAATATTCCACCTGCTGAAAGCAATATTTCCTTGGGTATCCTCTCTCGATAATACAAAAACTGAGAATAGTGGAACGTGTTTACATTGTGCTCCAGCTAGGTTAACTCTCAATTTCCCCGTGCAATGTTCACAGTGCAAAGGACGCGAAACCAAAGGAAACCAAGCCGAAGACGGCGAAGGGCCTGCCCGCCGTCCCCGAGTCGGTGCTCAAGCACCGGCAGCGGCGCGACGCCTCGCGCAAGGCGCGTGTACAATCGGCGATCAAGAAGAAGACCGATGGCATCAAGAAGCGCAAGCTGATCTTCAAGCGTGCCGAGCAGTACGTCAAGGAGTACCGGCTGAAGGAGCGCGACGAGATCCGACTTGTGCGCCAAGCGCGCAGCCAAGGAAATTACTACATTCCTGGTCAAGCTAAGCTGGCGTTTGTCATCCGTATTAGAGGGTGAGTCGAAATCGAAACCCAACCATTCGTTTTACGCTTTAGCTAACACGATTTCATGTTTTAGTATCAACAAAGTAGCCCCGAAAGTGCGCAAGGTGTTGAAGCTCTTCAGGTTGCTGCAGATCAACAATGCTGTCTTTGTCAAGCTGAACAAGGCCACAGTGAACATGCTGCGCATCTGTGAACCCTACATTACATGGGGCTATCCGAACTTGAAATCGGTTCGCGAATTGATCTACAAGCGCGGTTTCGCCAAAGTGCAGGGCCAGCGCATTCCGATCACCGGCAATCAGATCATTGAAGACAAGTTGGGCAAGGCCGACTTGATTTGTGTGGAGGATTTGATCCATGAGATCTTCACAGTGGGCAAGAGCTTCAAGTATGCTTCCAACTTCTTGTGGCCCTTCAAGGTATGTAATTACTTTGTTTATTACAAGATTTTCCAGTATGATCTGCATATGACTGATAATTACAGTCATTTTATGTTTAAAATTGCTGGATAGAGAAATGGTGTTTGACAAACTTTTGGATTTCATTTCATCAAGAATGATTTTCATATAATGCAAACTACAAAATTACAAGCATTGCAATAAACATGAGGAATTGATTAATATTAATTTGTGACTGATTCTAGCTGAACACACCGACTGGTGGCTGGCGCAAGAAGACCAACCATTACGTTGAGGGCGGCGACTTTGGCAACAGGGAAGACAAGATTAACGAGCTCCTTAGGCGTATGGTCTAAGTGTACCCGTTGTTTATAAAAATAAATTAATCTTAAAATGATTGCGGCGGAAATAGGTTTACACTAATTTTATTGAATCAAACTTAACAAGAAAACCATCAACACTTTAGATTGTGATGCCAGTGGTCCGCTGGATGAAATCCCTCAGATTGTAAACATGTGAAAAGACTTTCGGGTAGTTCGGGTTGGCACAACCCATTCCAAACGACACGATACCATATTGCACCCCGTTATAGGTGAGCGCACCACCCGAGTCACCATTGCAGGTGTCGGGGCGGCTTCCTTGCCAACCCGCGCAGATAAGCGGTGCATCGGGGCCGACAAACAAGCTCTCCGAGTAACCATAAGCAGCGGCGCAGTCCTTCGGCTCCCAGATGGGCAGCTGTGTGGATTGCAGATGGTCGGGCGCCGGTCCGCCCTGCTCCAGATTGCCCCAGCCTTGAATGGTGCACACGCCATCCACAGGCAGCGGCTGGTCGTCGCGTGGCAAATGCACCGGCTGTGCGCGCTCATTGAACTCAATCGGCTCGTTCAGCTCCAGAACGGCGATGTCGTGGCTGTACGTGTGCACGCTGCCATAGCGTGAGTCGCGAATCGACCGCTTGATGGTGTGCACCACGCCGCCCTCGCTCTGTTTCGTCATACCGACGACCACCTGCTTGTCGTAGGGGTTGTTGTTCGTCTCGAAGCAGTGGCCGGCGGTGAGGATCCAACGCTCGTTGAGAATGGAGCCGCCGCAGAAGTGGAAGTTGCTGCCGGTGTACTGCAGCGATACCTGGTACGGCACCTCGGTGATGTCCGTGTCGTCGCCGCCAACGATTCGCGTTGGCAGGGCTAGAAAGTTAGTTAGTCAGATGTTGAGGAAGTGATTGCAGAGCGAGGGGTTACCGTTGGCCGCCACGGCGAGGAGGAGGACGCAAACGATTGCTTTGTACATGATGGACAGCAAAGTTGAGTATGCATTTTCGTATCTACGTGCGCGTGTTTTATACTCGTTAACTTAATCTTAATCTTGTTAATCTAGATTGGAAATTAAATAGCATCGGCAAATTGAGTTGATAGGTAGGTAAATTAATGTGTTTCACAAAATTGAATTGAAAGTGATTAAAATCAGGCACTTGTTTAAGTAGGTTGTTGTTGCGTTAAAAATAGATAACTTAAGTATACTAATTCGGATTGATAACATGAAGATATAGGCCCGGGGACCTTAGCCGATATTCTAAATTGCAACCTAATTATGTACTTTTAAACCACAAAGGAGCTTAAGTAAAAAAAGTAAATCGAATAAATTAAAGTATATATTCGTTCTTCAAAAACCAATCGATAAAAAACTTATAACAAATATAAAATCACACGTATCATAATTTCAGTAATACGTAAATCACATCCAATCGGAGAACATTAATTGAAAAATACATGCTCGCATTTTATGTATAACTACTAAATATTTATTCATTATTCACCATCATCATCATCATCATCATTATCATGATCATCGTCTGTATGTTTCAAATCGTATTCATCATGTGTATAGTCCATGAGGGTAATTTTCGTATAATCATCATAGCTATATCCGCGAATCATATGAATTAATTATAATATAATCACAATCATCATTTTAATAGTAAGTAAGTAATCATAATAATACAATGTTTGTTCATTATCGTCATTGCATTTCGTCCGCTTCGCAACTTTCGTTTTCATGTTTCGTCCTTCGCATATCCTTCCTACACTCCATGCATCTAAGCAAAATGGTTCGGGTCAAAACGCTATTTACATTCATTTTCATTGATTATGTACAAAAATTTGCGTCCTCTGTCGGTGCTATCCATTTTGGATTGGAGTTCGAAACGAATCTAATTGGTAATAATCGCCGTCATATCATTTCATGCACCTAATATATTCATAAATCGGACAACAATTCAATATTTACAAAAGCAATCGCATAGATTTATGTAAAACTCGCGTCGACATAAATTATGCTTCTTGGATTTTGTTCTCTTCCTTTTTTTTAATTAGTGCTTGGTTGGATTTTTTGGCGAATGCTTAATTAGGATGAAAGCGTACGGGTCACATTCTCACTTTCTTTTTGCTACTTTTTTAGATTAAAATTGGTCAATCGATAACATTTCATATAAACGGAACGCGCAGTGGGGGTGAGGTTTAATTCTCATTAGTTTAACAATAAGTATTAATTTCAAATTGGATCTACTCGTATTTGTGGCACGTTTTGTAAATCATCTTGAAGAGCAATGAAATGTGTGTTTCCGGAACACGTTGCAGCCAAACATGTGCAAACAATAAAACAATCATCCGAGCGATAAGACTCCCCATATCGATAGTAATAGTTGCGTCAGTTATTATTAAAAAGTCATAACTATTGATACTCTATACTCATCAATTGATAAATGTTGTCGATGTGTGTCGTATGACTACATACAT
The DNA here is from genome assembly GCA_030264135.1 of Myllaena sp. GC000078. Taxonomy (NCBI): domain Eukaryota; kingdom Metazoa; phylum Arthropoda; class Insecta; order Coleoptera; family Staphylinidae; genus Myllaena; species Myllaena sp. GC000078. The sequence continues at coordinate 1,754 of JARJDR010018034.1, read as the reverse complement.
GCGACTGGTTTTTTTTCCTTCCATGTGTGTTCACATATCGCGTGTGTGGATGTTTGGCAAATAGTTTCCAAGGAAGTTTTAACTTAAATTTTATATAGGAAGCACCCGTCAGTCCCGTTGTTACGTTTGTTTTTCATTTGGCAAATCACGGTTTTCCTATTTCCATGTCCATAGATTATTACAGATAAACTATATCAGTAAAATCAGCAAGAAGACAAACACCACTTTGCCGCATCGACTACTTAAACATTATCAGTTATTTTTTCGCGCGTGAAATCCTCTTTTGTATGTTGTGTGGCAAGTTTGTTCCCTTTTTTAATATTCAGAATTCATTTCTTATCGCTAGAAATTCGCTCCATTCCATTTCAGCGCACCCAAATCAACTCAACGCAAATTGTGCGCGCGTGCTGACATCGGCCGATACATGCAAACGCAATGTCAAAGTCTTTCATTATGCGAATGGAATAATTCATTATGGATCGCATTGTGTAAAATTCCGCGCAGGCAATAAATTCGTTACAATCGCAGCTAATCTAGAATATTATGGCGCTAAACATTTCTTTTATCTTGCGTTAAAAATAATCGCAAAATCAACAATTTTGGTTTTGGCTTTCTTCGTAAAATGTACATCAATCGTTCCAGACATACAATACTCACATAAAGTTTGGCGTAATTAATTTATTATTAACGATTCTCTTCTGTTGCTGTTCTTGTTGTTGTTGATGTTCTTTGCTCACCTCTGGTTGCTTTCCTGCTCCACGTTTATAATTGTATTTAGAAATTGGAATTTTAATCTTATTATTTTATCTACCGACTAGTAATTGTTCGAAACCTCAATCCGTCAGCGTCGTTATTCGCGTAATTTTTATTACCGATATATTTGTTTGTTTTAAATGCTATCATCATAGTCGTCTCACTACTATTTTTTGGTTGAATTGGGTTGTTCTTCCTTTGCGTATGTATATAGAGGGGTTGCGCGGTTGCTGTTGAATTTGTTATCGCATAGTTATAGCATAGTTCGACGTGTATCACAAATCGCGCAGTGTCACGTTGCATTTACTCTTCTTCGTCGTTTTATTTAATATTTTATATTGTGAATTGCATGTTTTTGTGTTTGTGTGAGTCGATGCATCAACTTACTTCCGGTATCTTCTACCAACTGTGTGTTTGTATGGGTGATTGTTTGTCGATGGGTCGATTCTATTTTATTTGTTTTAATTAATTCGATGACGACCGTGTGCTGCGGCTGCGCCCGCTGCCGCTACTGCTATCGACGTAGTAGTGCTGTTGCTGGCGGCTGCTGCGGTACTCGACGTGGGGCGGTCATATGGAGGCACGATGATTCGGATAGATCGCCGGCGGCGGCAGCGCGTTGCCCTGCGGCAGATGCAGTTGATGCATGGGCAGCACGGGCAGCAGCACTTGCGTGGGCGATCTTCGATCTGACGAAAATCTTAACCATGCAAAGAACAAACAAATTCAATTTTCAAAGCACTAGGTCGACGGCGGGGCGTAATCTGCAACCCGAAATTAATCCGGGTGGGTAGGAATACTTGCCGGTGTCTACTATTGGTGGGAAAGCAGCCGCAAGGACAAGAACACACGGAGGTATCATCGGGATCGATGGAGGTTGTTTCTGTACAATGGTGACCGATGTGACCGCTGAGTATGGAGCCGTTTGCCGTGATGACGTCGCCCTCCAGCCGCACGGCGCCGGCCAATGCCTAAACCAAATCCATTTGAGGATTTAGCTC
>JARJDR010018031.1:0-36366 GCA_030264135.1 Myllaena sp. GC000078 | reverse complement strand
GAATCGCGTGTAGGAACCGAGCGCGCGAGCGAGAGACGAACGGCCGGCAATTGCGCTCTCGGTTCACGATATCAATGGATCGGAATCCGGATGGACGATGCCGAAAAGGAAGCCGCTTGCATAGATTAGCTAAGGCGGAAGGTAATCAAAGGTAGCTTACGATTAGAATACTGCGGCTGCATTTAATGTGCAGCGATTAATCGCTTCAAATGTAGTTGGCCGAATAAGAACCAATTAATACATGGAAAATATTCCCACATTATGCATGTGCATTGTTTCAATTCTGGATTTCAATATTCAGAATAATGATAGATAATAGAAACGGCGAAAACATTCATTTCAACATACGCATTCAACCTATACTTAATACATATAAATATATTTAATGCTTTTTGTGCTATCTGCTTTTACATATGCTACAATGTATTACCTATCAGCAATGCATTATACATTGCCGTATTTTATTTGATAATATATACGATTAGCCATAGCGAATCCGACTCGGAGTTAATCGTGTGCACACACCTCCTTTTCATGTAACGCTTCATTGATGAAATCTCAACGAGATGCGCTCGACGTACATTGAGAAACGATAGAAAAATGTTGAATGAACGAACGCGCCACACATAGTGAAGAGAATTAGGCACGTGATTCGATAATTCCGGCAAACATTCACCGGACTATAATCGAGATACGCCGTGTGTAATTTCATAATGTGTTGTATTTTACACGATTTGTGTATTCAAATTTTTATTGTGCCATTCGAAATGGACAATAAAAATGCAAATGGCGCAATAAGTAGTACACTAATCGACACCAATGACGATGGCGATTCAAAGAGAAACAGATTCACTTAAATATGTCGAAAGCAATGATCTCTACGTAGAAGTATCTCTAAGCTTTCGATATTCGATACGTATAAAATGCCTCGATAAATTTCGCTGCGGCCGACCAGTCATGAATACGAGAACCTGATTAGTGTCACACGGTGTAAACAAATTGTCGTTTGATGTATCATAAAGGTAATTTATCGTGCGTGGCCAAAGCGCGGAGATATGTAGATGAAGCGCTTCGAACTCTTCCAAGATAAATAAACGAAAATAAATGATGAAATCAATTGGCTCCAAACCGTACATGCTCCGCCTTCTTCCATTCAAATGTAAAGTATCCGTTGCCTATTCCATTTTTATAATACCACACAACCTATTTTTACGTGGATATTAACGTATTGTAGACATGCAACAAAGTTAGATGTTAGATTTGCGTACATGAATAAAGAACGATGAGGGCTCGTGGAACATATTCCCGATTGATGTTTCATTGATGGATCGGCGTGTTTATTGTCCGCGGCGATATTTTCGAACACGTCTTCGGACGACAATGTCGATTTTCCTTGATGCGATTTTGAATGGTTTTCGAAGCATCCACACGAATCCTGACGACGCAATATACATGAGCAGCATGTTAGCAACGCGCGTGTTGGGCGAGAGAAAAAAGAACGATCATGTCGGGTCGTCCTCGAATCACACGCGCGCTTGCCTAGCAGCGACGAAAGCACATACATTATGTATGTGCGGTATGCAGGGCATGGACATAGAATAGTGTTAAAAAGCCGCTGACGGATGACTGGAAAACATTTTGTACGATACATTGAAAATACAATGCCATGATAAACGAGATAAACTGTTGTATCTCAAAATTTCATAAACGTAAACTACTTACTATGTTTGTAATTTCATTGAATTTGGCAAATGGTTGAAGTACTACTACGCGCCTTGGACAAACAAGCAGCAAACAGGTGGTTGTGCCGTGCCGGTTCTCAACAATCCTTTGCGAGTGTGCCTGTCTCTCCTGTCTGTTTCGTCAGTCCAAATAACCATTTATCATTACTGCGGGCGTGCGTGAAATCCGACCAAATTGCAACCGTCTGTCGCGCGTAATTAAGCGCATTGTCTAGAAATACCAAACGTCACTATCGTCCCTCCATCATCATCATCATCATATCTTTAACGTCGTCGTCGTCGTCGTCTGCTCGTCATGGTAATCATTGTCGAAATTATTTGCTAAACGTCCAACGTATTGCGCAGAGAATCGTCACGATCGACCGGTACCTCTTCATCGTCCTCGCAACGTCCACCCAACCACCACGGCGGCGCTAGACCGAAATCGCTGCGCCACGAAATTTATCGACCTACTTTATCGCGATTTCGATAGCAGCGGCGCGGCGTTTAGTACGAAATCACGATTTTGCAGTGCCGAGATCGATATCGGCGCGGCGGGTCGATCGAGTTGGGAAAATGCAGCGCGCAATATCCAAAGCGCCAAAGCGCAGCGCAAAGAAAATCGTGTGCGCCATCATGCCATGCGATTTATTGGCGGTGCCCCGAACCAGCGATAATGTCGCAAAAACATAATGCTGTTGAATTATTAATTTGTACTACGACCAAACATTGTAGACATTAAACGATCGCTAATAATAACCATCGCTTAAATGCATCAACCACATTGCATTGTTTACTTGAGTTAATTATTCCGATTCGAATATATTCTCACGATATATTATGACGGTTGCGCGCCATCATCGTGGCTGGTTTAATTACATTCGCAATTAATTTCCGCCAAGTGCAAGATAGCGAAAGAAACCAGGCCCGATGCTCGCGCTCGCGCTTTGCGCAACACAGATCGATGGTGCGCGATACAGCCGACCAGCGCCAGCGCAGCAATAGGCCCGTTATGTTCGGTGCAGCCCAGCAATCGGGCTGCTCTGCCACCTCGTTCTCTATGACTCTAGGATGTATTCATTCGCCGATATGCGATCGCGACACGCACGAGCTCGGTAATATTTTATTGTGTGTGCAAATTAAGATCGTCGATATTGATAATGAGGCGCACGCATCATCGCGTTGCGATTCGTGTGCGTGTATGCGCGCGACCTATGCGATACGAACGATATTATTTATTTATTTTCATTGCATGCCCACAAAAGCTGCTCCCACCAACCGAGTCGCGGAACGAGGAAGCCCATCATCAACATCGTTTTTGATTAATTGCAAATTAAATACACACGCAATTAGCATATCTCATTATCAATAATTTCATCATTCTTCGTGCAATGCAATGGATGAAGATCATCACACTCCCGTTGTGTAAATGATGGGATTGTCGTGCAGGCGCAGCATATAAACAAATCGCATGGATGCGCTCTGAATGCACTCGCCGTTCGCGCTTAATCACGCACCGCATAAGTGATGATGGTGTTGTTGCGCACACCAAACACGATTTGCGAATATCGATATGGATCGCCTTGTTATTTGCATTTTCTCATACGACCAATACACCAGGAGCGTCTTAAGATTATCATTCTAAGGATATCAACATTTTAAATATTGCTATCCTAATCACACAATTACAGCATGAAAATGATAATGTACAAATCATATAAATACTTGAAAACGAGAGCATTGCCATTTGAGTACGCTTCTGACCAAGTATCGATTGAAAACTGCCAAACAAACACCCAGCAATTTCCATCGACAACTCCTAACCCCATCGTTGCGCACGTCAGCTGGCGTTACGATTAAATCGGTTACCGAACAACACAAATAATAACGAGCAGCATCACGACAAGAAGAGTGGAGCATCAAACATACCGTCGACGCTGCTGCTGCACTTCACCAACGCCATCCATGAAAATGTTGTTGCAGACAATCAGTAACAAAACGTCCTTGTTGCGAGGCGCGCGCGCGAACCCATATCGGCGCCGCATCTTTCACGCGCCAACAAGAATCACTCGCGCAGGATGCAGCACGGCGCGTCGCCTCGCGTCGGTAGGAAGGACAATAAACGGCGCGGATGCGCAGCGTCTCCAATTTTAACGCGCGCTTGCCTACTTTAAACGCTATCACCGCTTAGCCACTAAACAATACTTCGCGACGTGTTCGTTAAGCCAAAGAAATCGCATTGTTGCGCCTGAACACACCAAATGCCTCCCGTCCGGGCGATGACAATCGTTGCGCGTGACCGACATAATTCGTTCGACATGATTTTTATTTTATGATAGCGCAAACAACTACTATGCGCACAATTGGACGAAGAACAACGACAACAACAGCAATAGGGACAACGACAATAACAAAAGACCGTTTAAATCGTCCGGCGATCGTCCGGCGGAGAGCGGCGAGCAAATGCAATGACAACGCGCAAGGGACCGCATCAAATGAAATAAAATGAAATGTTATCCTTTAGTGTTCTCCTTCGGCTCGCAGCCGATGCGAGTGCGAAGCCGGGGTATAATGGGATTTGTTTACGTTGCAAATTAATAATTTCTAAAGGCATCATGATTGCCTTTGCTCGCTGTGGCACGATATAAACGTGCGCCTCACATTTCGATCGTGCTTTGCATCTTATCATTCTAATTGCATCGAATCTCAGATCGCCACGCTTTATACAATTATACAATAAGAAATGTTATCAGATTTATGACAACAAGAATCAAAGTAATTGTAAAGTCAAAACGTTTTTGTTCGGGTCACAGTTAACGGTTAGCTATAAAATGCGTGGGCGATGAAATTAATACCCAAAAATGTTCACGCGCTAACAAATATGCTAACGATTTATTAAAGATATAAAGAAATAGCCTGTTATAAAACTTGAAAAAGGTAAAAATGCATTGAAACATGAGCAGATAAATGAATTCGTCGTTGGTATCACATATCGAAATAATTAAGTGTTTATAAGACCTGCTCCATTAATGTAGCATCAGATTGCTGAATTTGGTGCTTAAATAAATATTGTAATTTCCAGATTTTTACCAATAACCGCCAATTTCAGACTTCCAGCATTAATTTTGTTATAATTCCACTAATAAACTAACATTAAAGCACACCGACATGGCCGAGTAATAATAATAAATATAGTAGTTAACTTTCCATAACGCAAATTAACATCCAATCTTGTAACGAGCAGTCGCCCATCTCTTGCCCGGGAAAGAAGCGACGACAGCGCGCATGTTGCGTTCCTATCATCATTCGCGATCATCATTACGCACATCGACTCCGCAACCATTTACGACCGAATCTACGCCAAACATGCGTAGCCGCAAAGAAGCAAAAGAGGTGCAGCACCGGCAACGGCGGCATGGCACAGCCCAAAGAAGCGAGGCCGAGCCCCGAACCAGGAAAACGTGCACCGCAGTACTCGAAAAAAAATTCCCATTTAATTAAGAGTCATATTAGAGGGACAATTAACAAGCACCGCCGATATGTGAGAGCTGTCGGCCGATCGGTTTGCCTTATAAGTTTTATTACATTCAATTCCCAACTAATGAATAACGACCGATTCGCGATGTGTACCATCCGATAATCTTCCAATAAGGTGCGCGCCTACATTCACCTTGCAATCGATATTCCTAGGAAGATGCATTAGAAGATCGGATGTGCAAAACTAGAATGTTACTCCATCGCACAAATGGTAAACTGATAAAAATTCCAAAGGTAATTAAGTCATGCTGATTAGGTATTAGGAAACAGAGAAAAATCTCTAATACGTAGAAAGGAGAAAGATCGTGAGAGCGTGTGATTGACAGGCGTACGCCACGCAGAAGTGCATATGGTTTTGATTGAGTTGTTGGAACAATGGGCGCGTGCTGAGGTCTTAATGGTACCAAAGAGTTGATCCAAACACAAACACACGTACGCACGCCAGGCACCAATCGAACGAAACGTTCGCGATCGCATCCGTATATGCAAACGAAATGCATAGCATGGACCCAACAAAGCATCATTCATTTCGACCGGTTGACGTCCGCCGTGAAATATTATTGGTGGCGTCGTCGTTGCGCCTTGCGCGGTGGCTGACCCGCGCGCCGCAAACGCGTCCTTAACTATATTCGAGTCATTAGAATGAATGGTGCCGCCGCCGATGGTTTCTAACGCACGTATTATATTGTCGATGTACTTATTGCCGAACTCGTCTCGATCGCGCACAGATTTGCCTCCAGGTGTGGAGGAGATGCATCCACACACGTCGCGTCGGACACAATATAAATGATTAGGCATCGCGGCGCTGTGATGCGAGAGGTGTTGAAATGATTCGTTAATGTTTTGTTCGCCTTGTTGCCTTTTGTTTCATGGCATCTCCATCCAATAGGTACATATTGGTGAAAAGTTATTGTAATACTGCCGAAAGATTCATTCATCTGTCATGGCAATCAAAGTACATTTTCAAAAAGAAATTAGAAATCACGCGAGTATAATACCGAAAATTAAATTAATCGATGAAATTATAATAAATTCAATTGGTCCGTTAATTAATACCCTTGCCAGCTCGAAACCACATCGCACACGCATCCACAATAAATTCCAATAACTTAATAATAAAGCGTCGGTCGTAAATTATGCTCTCCACCGTTTTCACCAGCTTCGTGGAGAGCTAAATTCCGGTTAATGCATGCGTGTATGGCGCAAGCCTACAGATGATCGAAGCGATTATAAAACAGTCACACACGTGGACATCCCCATGTGTGATGCGAGAGGAGTAGGCAAAGTGAAGTCTCCGGCGCGGGCCTGCTGGTCGAGAGCGAACGAACGAACGGTATCATTATCATTATTACAATAAAATGAAACGCATATAGCCGCGCATGTGGGCTTCGGCCGAGCCGATGATGCTCCACCCATCAGCGATCCGAGCCGGGGCCCATCTCTCTAATAAAATATAGTAATTTGTACGAACTTATATCGCGCGGGTGCCTCCTTCACGCATCGAATTTTATACGTGGACCTGCCGCCGCCAACAGCCGAGTGAGTGTGCACTCGTTTGCACTACGAATATTCATTTTCTCACGCGCTCCACGCGGATGACGAGCGACAAATGCATTCATCCGTAACTGCATAATTTTCACGCGATTCGTTGCAGGTACACCACGCGCACACACACACACACGGCGCGGGGCTGTTCACACGACGTCCAAAACGCATGAAATTGTTAATCGTTCAATACAACGAAGCGATGCTGCGACATCGCGCAGAAAATATGCAACGGTACGAACAATATATAACTTTATCTCGTGAATGATTCGACTGCTAAATGATTTACGATTTGTTGCAACGGTATGTCGTTACAGCAATAAAATAAATTGAGTTGCATTAAAATTTTATCAGAAATATTATAGTGTGTGGGCAAATCATCAGAATAATCAAGTGGCAAATGCAATTAACACGAAATAATGAATTAAGTATGAAAACTAGATAGAAAAAAGTAATAAATTTTAGAATCTAATCAGCTTCTATGCAAAAATCCGGCGGTTCATTAATAGGAGATTCATTAGGCGGCATCGTGTTCATTAGTGCATCATCGTGGGCTAGCGCGTTGTTACTCTTCAAAGACGAAATTTATAGCGGCAAAAAGATCGCGACGGTGTTGAGGCGCATACAATAGAGCGACCGTACATACATGTAATTAACCGTTGGATAGTGTGCATCTAATTAGGAGATTTCGCAATGACGACAGTCGACGTTTATTGTTCGACACGCGATGAACATAAATCACACCCGAAAAATCACACAGGCGCATATACGCTGTCGTAAATTAGCAAAATAAAAATCCCTCGCATGATCCGAATGACTTCGTGTGCTACAAATCCGCAAATAAAAATAATGATAATGATAAGTCGTTCCCGGAAAATATCCCATGCTTTTAAACCGCTAATTGTCATACGTACATCGTCGGCTAATAAGCACGAAACATTTGTGTGTATGAGTAGGTTGACGATCTCGCATCCAACAGCGTTTATATTGTTGTGACGCATTCGCTCGACACGCGGCGACGGCGGCATTTTCAGCGCTTCTTTGTGCCTATTCCAAAAGGCAAATCGTCCCGATGACTATTTGATTCATTAAGCGCGCGAGCGAGTAATCTCCTTCGCGCCACGCGATCGCGCCGATGCCGATGGCGTCGCCACGCTGCGCTGCGTCATCCCATAGAAATTTCAACGCGCGCGCCGTGCATAATTAATTGCTATTCACAACGCGAGAGAATAATCAACGTTAATAGAGAGTCCGCGTGGACGTCGTGCGTGTATCAACAACAAGTCGCGTCTCGTCCTGGCGATAAATAGAAGTTTAACCTATTTTCTTGTATTATCTTCGACTAATGCTCAAAACTTCAAATAATTATGAGATAAGTATCATTTCTAGGCGAACGATAAACTAATATATTATTTCGAAAAGTTATATTCGATAAATCAACCAGGAAGAATAACGGATTGCTTCATTCATTCGATCTACATAATCTAGTCTTCTAGTTCTAGATAATATAAACAAATTTAAATGATTTCAGTTGATTTGTTCCCCCATTAAATAATGAAATTAGAATATTTTAGTCTGTTAAACATCCGGCCAGCTCCATTCGTACTCCTGGCTGATATGTTTATGATACCATCTATTTATCGCATTTATCGCATATTACACGAGGAATTAGCAATTGAAATCAAAGTCAATATGCGTCGCACACATCCACCGGCATATATGAATTTAAAAATCGAATTATGTTAATCGCCGGGGACTTAATTCATTCCCACACAAGCATTCGACTCATATAAATCGCATCGTCTTCAAACTGAACTCGATCCAAACATGGTGATTTCGAATATATTTATTATTTACCCACGAATTGACAGTCCGGCAAGGCAATATTGCGCTTCCTACTTATTTGACTTGTAAATCGACAAACGTCTATCATTTTATTTTCGATTTATATGAATATTAAGTATTTTCATTTCAGCTGTCGATTCATATCGTCGTTTCCTACAACATATGCGATTATCGCGTTTCACAAAGAAATATTACACTAGATCACGGACTTATCTATTACAGATTAATGAAAACACAGCACTATTAAGAAAAAAAAAAAAACACAGGAATAGGCACTGATAATTAATCTATGATAAGCGATAATCACGTATGGTAATTGAATCCTATCGTGAAGCAGATAGTGTGAAGACTTAAGAGCAGTGCGTCGAGATCTCATTTGAAAAGTATCTCTTTCAGGCCACTACGTGTCATTATCGTCACTCTTGAAAAGCTTCTTCCTTCAATCGCCGCGTTATCAATGAATTCAATGCTCGCGCCAGCGCCGGGCCCCTTAAAACATTCAGATGCTGCCGCACAGATACCGGCCCAGCAGCCAGCAGCACGTAAAAACGCATTGGACCCACCGACGAACGACGAGACGGTACGGACCACACACGTAACGCATAGTCTTCTTCGGCCGGTTGCGGTCGCGCCCGACTGCATCATATATGCAAATGCCACGTTCTAGGCCCGTTCGTTAGGCAAAATTACGCGTTATAGAAATCTGCATTAACTTTCTTCCTCACATGTGTCATCCTACTCACTGGAAAATTATCAAAGGTATAAGGTAATCTCTCCAAATCTAAAGTAACCGTTGTGCTTGCTTGATTGTTGCTTTGTTATACGCATCGAATACGGAAGTTGCCTTTCAGACAAAGATGGATGGTGGTTGGATTTTATATCAGATAAGCGTCATGAATACATCTTATTTCGCCCAAAGAAAGTCATCCGTCAAAGAGAATTAATATGAAATGCTGGAAATAATCAGTAGCAGACGTAAACCACATTTACAAAGCGAAGGAGGCACGGTGCAGTCTTGTGCACTGGGCGCAACTCGTCGATATAAACGAAGTGAAGCCGCAGCTGATCAGACAGCTGATGATAATGATGATGATGATGATGGCGGTTGTGCGCCCGCGCTTCGTGCGTGCTCTGCGTAATTCCGACTGCAAGCAAGCCCCAGGACGAACTTCGAACCCGATGTGTGCGCACTGCCTGCCTGCTTGCTCTGCAGCAGCAGCATCAGCAGCAGCAACTACCGCCAAGCCGATTCCCCTCGGCGACACTCCAATAACATGTGCATTACGCTCAATTAAACGCGTGCGCGCCGGTACGTACTTATATATACGAGAGCGTTTATTTACTCGCAGCCAGTTACGAGGCGAAGATGTGCTTGATGAGCAGGCAGCGCCGTCAGGATTACTAACTGCTATGATGAAACGCAATATGAACCGAACGCATATGCAGATGGCAGCTTGGCTTAATTATTAATTTATCTCAACTCAACAACATGTAACATTGGAATTTCATAAAATAAATTAATAAGATATTGTAATGTATTGTAATATTGTATGTTAATGAAAACGGGCGTAAACTAATTAAATCTTCATGGAAATTAATAAAAATAAATCTTATCACATGTAAACAAGGCATGTAGTGCTCACCATCATTATGACATGACGAACGCATAATCACCTTCGTCAACATCATAGAAAAACCCCATTTCACGAAATGCATGATGCAAGAAAAAATTTACACTTACTTGTGTCGCTTTTCGCAATGCCTTGTTTCGCAATTATCGGGCGCGCGCTGTTGTGAACCACCAAGCAGCCGGCCAGTAACCACTGAGAATGTGTGTGAAATTATAATATTTCGCGTTCGTCACTTGCTGATGATAACACGCGCTGTTAAACGGTATTTAACGACTTATTTAATCATGCGTATGATGCTTTGGCGGTCAATTACTTTCAATCACAAATTAATGCAAATTTCACAATGGAATCAATTCGCAAATCGACAAAGAACGCATTCAGAATCAAGACAGGGCGCGTGCGGGCGCAAACATGTGCTCGCACTTTGGCGCAGCAACCTGTTCGCCAGTTGCTCTCGCGCGTTTACAATGTGCGGAGGAGTCTCGCGAATCAAACAACGGAGCAATAAACACGCATGCGGACGCCAACGAGCCGAGCGCACAACTGACAACGCGTGGCGGCGCGACGCAACGGCGAACCCGCAAGCTGCGAGAGAGCTGCGGGCGGACGAGAGATGCGCGCCAGCTTTGGTCCACCTCCTATCGCGCGATATCGGCTGCCGATAGATGATAGGACGATGGACGGACGCGCAGTGTCTATCTGAATTATTCAAAATAGAACACGCTCAGAACACAACTGAAATAATTTTCATATTAAAATCATCAATTGATTTACGAAATTGCTAATTGTAAATATAATTATGGCTTGCATAGCAAATGCACGAGCAAATATGAGTATCGACGAAAACGAGCAAGCCAAAAAAGACAGGCATTTTCTGCAAATGTCTCTGTAATTTTCGAACAGAAACGCATCCAGGCGTAATCCCATATAATTACCATGTACAAAATTCTCCGAAATGTGAGCTACGTCGTCAAACATGACATAAAACCGCGAATATACCCACAAATCATATATAAAAACGATGGACCTAAGAGATGTGTACGTTAAAAGTTACAAGACGTTAAGGCAATACGCACTAAAAGAGGTGCGCGCCGCGCGCGGTACGGCATTCGCGCGGCAAGTCAAAGAATGTGCGCTATCTCGGCTGCTTAGTGCCGACCGCATCATATTATAAAACATGTATTAATTACACTTGACTATGCGTAATTATGCGTCAGTTACAAGATTCCACCATTATCTATCTGTTTATATAAATTCTCAATTCCGCTCGGTTTGGAAAGCATGTGCGTACTTATACACATCGTCTACATTGCTGGGGTAAAAAGCTTTACTCATTTCGTTCATTTTAGCGACTAGAACAAATTAATCTTATATTTTCGGAAAGAAACTTTTGATCCTGCACAAAAACACGAAGCTGGTTGAGCAACTCCACATATATGCATGATTATAATGCGCAAGCGCGACTGCAATTTCCTTATATGCACATGTACCACATATAAACATTCCTATACCCTACATACTACGTACTTGTGAAGAGCATACTTTTTCCTACTTGATCTATACTTAAAACGGCTAGGTGAGAAGCAGCGGTACGGAACATGCGTTACGCTAGTCGTAAATTACCAGGACTAGTGTTGGCGCTGAGTAGTGTGTGTCTTCTGATAGCTCCGCAAGCGCAGCGGATAGTAGCATACGGAAAGAGAAAACACTGAAAGCGTTCTATGGTTGATCATGCCGGTAGTGATGAGCATTCAACAAGAAGTACGCCGAAAAAATATTGAAGGCACACCAAAAAACGATTTAGGTTATCGTTGTCGTCCCTAAATTTATTGAAACCTATTCTTTCAGAAGATAGTGACATATAAGGCAACCGAATAAATTTAATTACCAACTCACAGAGTAGTTGCAGGTTGAAAAGTATGCAAATTTAAATGCACCCTAAAGAATGCCATATTATTACTCATAAACATGTTGTGATAAGAATCGACAACCATAGGACAAACATGCCAGTCGTCGACTTCCGATACTCAATAATCTTGCATAATTTACCCGCTTGGCATACATAATCTACGCAACCAAAGTTGTGATGTAGGGGTATACAAGAGTAATAACAATAAATAATAAGCTTATCCGATTGTTATAAATTAACATCGAAGCATCGATAAAAATCACACAACTTACATACGACTATTATTGTGAGAATTAGTAATATTCGGTGAAATAAAAATTTATCAGGATATTGATATATCGTAGCGACGAGATAAATAAATGCCGCCAACCAGCAGGCCGATAACAAAACCACTCCTTGCCGCCATGCTCTAATCGTCCGATCGTCGTCGCCGCCTTAGCGTAAGCAATAAAAGCGTATAAATCAAAACGTTACTTGCTTATTTGATATTAATCCAATATTTACTACTTATTTTGAATTGCACAACTCAACAATGTATAATGGCTAGCTGGCATCGTCGTACTTGATGGTAAATAAAGCAATATAGATATTTTATGGACGATATATTCTTATAATGGTAATTTGATAAACGGATGCGGAGATGTTGCCGCTCGACGGCGTCGTCGCATCGATCGACAACGATGGCATAATGTATATGTTTGAAAGTTTTGATTTATTGTCGCACGCATCGACAACAAATTGTTGTCGAACGCTTCCACACAAAATAAAAGTGTTATATGCTTCTTCGTTAGTTATAAATTATTATTTTTAAAATCTATGCAAGTGGCACGTGTCGTATTATAGTTTAAACAAAATATTTTATCTATAAATTGATTGAATTTCCTTTCTAAATCAAAGCAATTCAATACTTTTAAAGATCGATTTGTTACGGCTTCAAAATGATATGTTAGCCCCGCCTTATCGGATTTAGACATTTAGCCATAAATTAAAACGTCAAAAATATCAATCAGCGATTTATAAATGGTTTAGAAAAACACACTATCTTCCTCTTGAAATATCTGTTGATAACATTCAAGAAAAAAAACACATAGCATGATTTTATCATCACTCTTAATATACCACCCATCAATGATAAAACTCGTACAGTGTACATCCAAGCATATTAAATGCATGTTGACTGCATAAGTAAACCAGTCTCCGTCCGATTACAGAGCATTTATTTTAAGCGATTTAATCGTCCTATATTTATCAATTAAATTGTTCGTACGCGGGCGAACGGCAACGCACGTCCAGCAATAACGACGTTTACGTGTATGCGGGATATTGTGCATCGCAAAACGACTCGCTGTCATGCAATGAATGCGTCTCATTATAAAGAGCGGGGGCGATTTTATCCCTTCCTGCACGAATGCAAATGCGTTTGTCAGAAATGAAATCTTAACATTACTCGAAAGAAGATATTCTCCACATTTAAACTTTAATAGAATAATAAATCGCAAATCGAATAAAAATGCAATAAAACTACCATCAAAATTATCAAAACAAATCTGTGTCCAAACGGAACGGGCCAAGATCCAAATGATTACAAAAAAAATGTAAATTACTTAATTTGAATACCAGCAGATTAAATTCGAGTAGACACACGTCTAATCATAAAAGATTTGTTGATCTATCGGCGATAACCAGGCAGGCAGCCGAGGAAACGTATTAAATTAATCGAACTCGAATTATGTAAATGAATGGATATTAACGACGAATTAAAAAGTCGCCGTGGACCATAAAAACAAACCCGAAAAATATCTCTGGGCACGTGTCCAATTTTATTGCGCGCTACGACTGCATTTTTTGATATGTATTACATTTATCATTCAAATGCTTCACAAACAATAAATACCAACATTTTTATTCATTTCATAAACGCAATGGTAATGAAAAGCCATCGAAACATTCCTACTTCCCGACGATAATATTACCGTGCGTTTTCCATTAGATTCCATTGCTATTATCGCGTTTTAAACGATCACAGCGCACGGTACAAGCAGAAGCGCGCGTGCACCGCGCCACCAGCGCAGTACCCTAGGCGTTGATTAATGATGTTACGTTAAAAGTGACAAATAAGTCGAGAAGATTAGTGCTCTCTATGAACGTACACTTAGCATTTTACAGTAGAGGGCTTCGCTCATTTCGGATTTGTAATTTCACATTGCGGATGTGTATTCACATCATTTCCAACCGTGTGCGCCGGGTCATACGCGAACCGATCGCTGATAACGCGCTCGCGCTTGTAACAATGCGCCAAAGGGAGTGTTACATTCCTCTTCTGCGCGCCAAAGTATTTAAATAAGTAACGTATCTGCCGTGAAATGAATAACATTCTCAACTGGTAAGCGATATGCTGAAAATTGTTAAATGTTTTGTCATTTATTACCGCGCGCGCAGAGGCTGAGCGGGGGTCAACGCGGACGAAAGGTGGAGGTGGACAGTGCGTGCGTGTGGTAAACTAATAATCTCCGCTTTACCGAATGATAGATATCATCGAAATGTCCGATTGGATATTATGCTATTAATTTTCGTGCAATGACACTGCAAAGCCTGATTGAAAAGAATGGATGGGAGTCACGGCCATCATAAAGTCATTGAAAACATGAGTGAAATGCTCTCGTTGCTTCCGCGCACGACATTAATTCACGTCGGCCGGGCGCAACCCGATCGACCACGACCGCATGCAAAACACATCCCAAATGTGCAAATATAAATCCGCAGCCAAGCAACAGGCATGTCGCGCGTGTGTATTATCATTCCGCGTATATGTGCATTATTATTCCTCCTGTTCTTCTTTCCCGCTGCATCGATTTACATATCGTTTTTCCGCCTTCCGCCGCCGCGACTCCACGTCGTTTGTAGCTCTTTTCGAATGTTTGCTTGCGCGCGCAGTGCATTTCTGCGTTTTTTCGTCTGGCATTTCACTGCGCTGGCAGTTTTGTAGTTGTAAATGTCGAGCCAATATCCCATTCTCGTGCATCGCTCTCCACGACGCGCGACGGCGACGTATGCGCATGTACACGCGCTGTGCGCGCATGAGTTTGGGACCGTCGAAGCTCCCGTTTCGCGACTTCCCAACTTGCGGTTTGAGTGCGCGCTCGCGATGTTGGTAAGTTACGGCGCACACGCGCAAAAACGTCTCGTTTTGTTCTTCGCTATGAAGTTCCAACGTGAAGTTAATGCGACGTCTGTGTATGTATGCGTTTTGCGAACCACTCCGCATGGATATGTGGTGCGGAGAAAATGCAGAAATACAGAAACGAATCACCGATGGCGAGGCATAAATTTCGCGGCTGCCGCAAAAACCGGTGGCGCGTTGCACACATGCGCGCATATATTCCCGCTGTGGCGCTGCGAAGAAAATTATTGGCATTGCAAAAAGGCGTCGATTGTCTTCTTCGCGCGTGCTGCCCGTTCAATGCGGACGTGTGAGGATTCTTGTAGGTACCATAAAAATGTGGCTTATGATTCAGTCCATTCTGCATAATTTATGTTGCAATTTACTTATTCATATTAAGAGTCATTAATATTAAAAAAAATTGTAGGTACCATACTGAATCTATGAAAAGAAAAAGATACGTACGTTGAAATGAGATGTTTGGCGATAATCGGGATCACAGGAATACCGTTTCGATGTGCAAACTATTTCGCACCTGAGGAATGCGCACGCGTCCGATAACTCCGCGATTTTCATCTCTCCACAATGGAATGAACGAGAACATACTCCTCCCCGAGCACATTTTTGCGTGTTCCTGTGAATGTTATTGTTTTAATGTATGTTGGGCGTAAACGATATGATCTGCTGCAGATCGCCGATTGCTACCGATACCAAAAAAAGAACGATAAGAATAAATATTTTAAAAATAAAATTGAATTTAATACGAATACCGCGGCAAAAGTGCACACCAAATGGAAATTACCAACTACCTCGCGGTGCGAATAAATCACAGCATCGCACCATCATAATGGACATAACGTCTTGATTTCTTCGACGCCGTGCAACAACAAAAGCTCATCTAGTCAGCGGCGCGCGAGCCTTAAACTTTAGCATTTAAGTACACTTATCAAGGCATGCCTTAAAGACAACAATAACACAAATCACCCAGCGCGCTGCGTGCGCGTGCGGGTCGCGCAAAAATCGCCGCAAATTTACTATTATCTACTAGAGCGCCGCCTGCCGCCGCCGCTATCACAATCAACATAATTCTGCGCCATCGGCCGCGAGCCGTTCGCGGACCATCCCATCGCCAATCGCGACCATTTTCGCGTATAAATCGCAACGAAATACGAGTTTAATTATGTAAGTGTCTGCGCTAAGCACTCAATTATCTCTGGTGTGCGCCGTGCGCGCGCGCTCGCTCGGGCTCAGAAGGAAAGTTATGCTCTGCGTGCGCGCTGCGTTATTTACGGGGTCCTCGCGGTCCTCACGGCCGCGGCCGGGCCGGTTTGTGATATATGCTAGTAGGTACCTATGTGTGTGAGCATTCGCTACATTTTCCGAAACGCGAAGATGCACCGGCCTATTATCGGCAACGACGACCTGGGCAACATCGTGACCGTAATAAAATAGATAATCGACAGCAGACATAAACAAATATTTATGTCGTTCCCGTAATGAACGTTATTATTTTAATTAGATGCGCGGCGCTCCTCTACCGCGAAACCGATTGTCTTCTTGGCGGAGAGTGCGCGCTCGCGCGTTGAGTGACGAACGCGCGGACATGAGCCGCGAATGCAATTTGCACACGATGCGCGCGCGCACGCTGGTAAACTGCATCAACGCGCTCGGTGGAAAGATTGAGCGTTTGGAAAGCACGAAAGTCTTAAATTCGAGTCGTGAGTCTCCTGCGAATGGAATTAGTGGTTTCGGGATGAACGAACACACCGACGACGACGGAACGAAATGCCAAAAAGCGAGCGCATAAAGTTGTTGCGCGTCAGCTTATTAGATTTACAGTTCGAAATTAATTACATAGCAGCCAGTGTCCCACTCGTAGGCACTATGGCCCATATCGGCGCCGTGATGGATTTCATCCATCTGTAATCGCATCTATTTCGAATCAAATCGAAAACTATTCAAGTATACTAAATCAAATGTTTGCTGATTGCATTTCGTGCGCCCGGTTCATAGCTTTAGTTGTCACGGTCAAGCGGTGATATATTAGATGCGGCGAAATAAGATGGAATATTTATTTGTTAGTAGAATGCCGACGACAAACGATAAATCTTTCCGCGATGTCATTTGTAATATCGCACCGCAGATTTCTCCAATCAGTTTAATATTTTCTCACCGACGATACCAAATATTGATTGCGTATTATTCAATTTATGCGCCATCCAATGAAAGCAGTAATTGAATTGGTACGCCAAAAGAAACGTGACAGCCGTTGAATTCCGCGAGAAATAATCGTTTCGGCTGCGATCTCTTAATGCAACAAGAAAAGCTACTCGCGTCATCGGAGCAGTCGTCGATAACTTAATCGGCGGCAACGTGCGCCGAAAATGTTTATCGCCCGATAGGGCTAAGGTAGTCGCACGTACAAAAAAATAAATTCGTTAAACCGAAACAACCCGTTCGTTATCGCGCCCGCGCGCCTCCGTCCACCTTCAAATTTATTGCGCGCATCGAAATTGCTGATTGTGATTTACAATCTGCGAGTGCGCGCGCGGCCACAGCAAGTCGGATCGCCTGCGACGCAAATTTTTGCTGCATTTCAACATTTCCGCATCGCCCGCAATGGCTGTCTGCAGTAAACACACGTGATACACACTTATGATTCATATAATGTACCTTACTCACATTGCATCGATTCACTTTTCGACCAACTTAACCCATGGCATGCTCAAACAATATTAAATATTAACGACTTGATCGTGTACATCCAATTCGAACCTCTTACAAACAAACCACTATTTTTACACATCACTACATTTGATCTATAGCCAGCGAGCGAAAATGCATCCTGGCAAGTGTGAGAATGCATGCCTAGCCTACACCGGCAGCCAGCCCTCTGCACGCGTTGCGGTAAATCATTTTTTGCGGCCGTTATTAAAGCGCACACGCAAATTCACACCTTTTACAGCTTGTTAGAGGCGCGATTGCTGCGCGTCGTGCATCCAATTGCATAGAATCCACACACACATCTTCTCACATACCGGCCGATCGTATTATAGTTATGGATTGCTTTTGCTCGAGATGAGGAAGGAGAGGACGAGAGCAGCGCGCGCGCGCGCTCTTGTAGAAATGGAAGCAACAAACAATATGCGCGCCTATGCGCCTACCTGTAAACTTACACAGCAAAGTGATTTATTGCTTATTGCATTCGGCCGCATATCCTGGCGAAAAGGACGAGCCTCCCGAGTTGAAACAACGCGCGCGCGTCACGTAGAGTACACAAAGCCATCGATTATGCTATATGCTATTATCCTATGCGTCGTCTCGCGCGCGCGCCGCGTATGTTATATGATGCCTCCGTCGATGTGGTTTTTGGTTTGGTTCTTCGTGGCAAACAGATACAGCGGCGCACCAAGAGAGAGTTCGGTGATTTAGTGGTTTTAGTGAATTATCATCCCGGACGCAAGAGCAGCGCAGCGGCAGCAGCAACACAGCGACTGTTGAAGTATATATGGCGTCGTCGACAACGCAGCCACCTTGCTGCTCGCGCATCGAATATATATCGCGCGAGCGAGTGCTACCGTATTTCGAATGTCGACAGAAATGGTCAACACGAAACGACATAAATCTAGAAAGCACTATATAAAATTATTAACTTGCGCGTGCATACAAAATAGTGCAAGCCTTAGTCATTCGCGACTTAAGACACTTATCAAGTCACGTCACGCGTCATCTTGATAACTCCTTGCAAAAATGCATCTATGATTCACTCGCGAAGAAAACTACTCACAGGAGATTAGAACTGCGCATGCATAGCAACAATTACATTACTTACTTATATTTTATCAAGTGGAAGTTGGAAAATTAGCGCTAGAGCTCCAGGATCAAGGCGAGAGAGATGGTGAAGAAGATGTGATCATTACGCGAGCACAAATGGCGTTGTTGTTGATGATGATGATGATGGCGGCAGCGGCGGCGGAGGTGATGCTGCTGATCGCTGTCGCTCGTCCTGCGCGCACCTGAATGGTCGCGTCCTGTCCGTTGTTAAGAGGACGCGACGCACGCAGATGATGGCCAGCAAAAGGTGTCCAATTACGGATCGCTTCATTATTTCGCAAACGCCGCTTTTAATTGCCAGCAGAACAGAGTATCCCCGCACGCGCACTAATCCACTTCACGTGCTCGCCGCACTGCGTGGTATTTATGACGACGTTTCACGGCAAAGATGCGCCAGGCAAAGTGAAGTGCAAGGTTTTTGGATTAGTCATATACCGCTTTGATTTGTTACAATGATAGTCGCAAAAGTACCTTCTGCAAAGTTATGCGCAAAGAGATTCGCATCTACGAATTTCGAGTTGCAGTAGGAAACGCAATAAATCATTGTAGCCGCATGTGGATCGATTGCAAAATGCATTCGGCTGCATCGTGCATAAATTGAAACTGAATGTAGACATCAGGCTCGACAGACATGGGTCCGAGCATGAAATGTAGAAAATGTTGTACATACGTTGAGCGAATGCAGGCTCAGTGCGCAGCGCAAGACGAATTAATTCGTTACTCGCATTTAATTGCCACGTCACATACGCTTCCCAAGAGTTGGCGCCCACGCCAAACCAGAAGACGACCCCGACCGACAACCAAGAGAACCAATGCATACGCACTGGAAATGAATTATTAAACGAAGCAAACGATTTAATGACTTTGGGCAAATCTAATGGTTAGGCATTCATCATGCTCCGAAAATAAGCGAAATTCGAAATTATTCCACTCAGTAAAATATCAACTAGAAAATCGGTTACATACACGTTGTAAGAAATTGCGAAAGCGATTGGCTCTGGTCGAAAGGCATAATTCTCTCGGCGGGCATTTCCCCAGAGCGATCATCGCCAGATAGATACCCCATCAAGAACAATGCAGCGTATACATACTACCCTAATGAATCACGCAACGGCAACTATCTCATGTTCAAGATTTGAGCCGACAACATCTCGCCGCGTAAGCCGAAGGGATGAAGATTGCTCGGTGGATCGTATCCGATATTGGGCGCGATTGAAGAGGGCGAAAAGAGAACCGCGAAATCAATCAATGTACAAACGTCGATAAAATAACCGTCAATGATTAATAACGTAATCTCGAAGCTATTACGCCAAATGCGCGAGAAAAAATCATGTAAAAGACTCACGTTTAAATAATATCAGCCTATTTCACAGTGTCATCTGAAGCAATAAAACAATAAATCGTAGTCCGAAATATGTTATCAACTTTCTGATTAAATAAAAAGTTGTATCACTAATGCCAACATGTCAGAAATATCTTAATATGTGATTAGTGTGAATGCATACATGCATTTTGCGATGACCACTCATTACGTGACGTGCGACGATCGCGGCGCGACCATCATTTCCGTGGGTGTCTATCAGTTACAGTTTATGAACGCGCACGAAGCGCGCGAGCCCCGCGCAACGACCATAAAATCAACGCGCGACCGGTGTAAAATACCAACATGCGAAGCTGGCGGGCAGTCCGCGACGACGACAACGACGCAGACGACGATGATGATGATGATGTTCGCCGATGATGAGAAAGATGCGCCCGCGAGAGAAAGATGTTTTAACTATGTTAATATATAAAATGAGCGCGCCAGCGATGCGGGCCGTGACGTTGTGATTGTATCAATATGCAGATCGCAATAAATATCGCACAAATTTATATTTCGCATAAAAATCAACAATGAAATGAATTAATTTGCCGCAGCCGGCGGTAATTTATTACAGTTTCGCCGCGTCGAATTTATCAATTTGCATTTTCACACACAAACAACATATGCGATGCGCGAAAAATTTTTGAAGTGACTTTGAAAGACATAGAAAGTTACCAGCTCGACTTGAAACCCATCAATTTGCGCGAACGCGCTGCTCGCGCGCGCGGCAATTTCGTCGCCGCCGTTAAGCGCCCAATCGGTTCCGCAAATTGTTTCTCGTTTGGCGTTCGTTCGTTTTCCCATAATGCGACCCAAACGCAACGCGAAATGTGCGCGCATCTCGAATCATCCACACATTAATTTCCCTTCGTCGCGTTGGCCGGCATTAAATTCGCCAAGCACTCCGCACGGTGAAATGCACAAGTAGAGTAAAATAGAATAGAAGCTCGCGCAAAGCGCACGCAGCAGCAAAAATGCAACAACGACGCGACGGGGACGCAAAGTGAGATCTCACTCACGAGTCCCAGCAGGCGTGATTCGACTGCCATAAGTCGCCAGTCGCCGGAGTCAACCTGAATCTTTCGCGTAAAAATCGCAGCCGGTAACTGTAAAGCTCGCCATTCGATCGCACGACGATGCGCGGCGCGGCGCACCGCCGACGCAGCTGTAATTAGCAGCAATGCTACGCATATCAGGACTCGCAATCGCCGCTAAAGTTACAATAAACTAAAAAGTAAAAGCTGGAGCGTTTAAAAGTCGCAACTCGTGCGCCTATCATAATTACGATGCGTAGGTAATTGCCGATTGTTCCCGATAGATAATCGCTAATTACATGGCGGGCAGAGCAGTCGGGGGGCCGCCCCCATAATGATAAAATCTTCACGCGAGCACGCTTAATATTCAATAAGACAGTTTAATTCCTGATCGCATTGAACGCTTCCTTCTCCTCCTCAATCTTACACAACTGTAATAGATCCGATTACCATCCACGAGGATTGCCATCACGAGGAAAGCTATTATATGGCCGCGACGAGCCCGGATGATAAACTAACAATATGAAAATTTTAATTAATAAGTCGTAAAGTTTATGCAGCAACCAATTTGCGCGTCGAGCGTGCGAATTGCGCGATGATACGCGAAGCATAAACACGTCGTTGTCGCTTTCATTGGGTTGCGCTTGATAACCGGCGCACTATCGCGTTTGCCTCCTCTCTATGCGCGGCGATTTCTTTCAGTGTGCATTTTTGCATTCGCGAGCGGCGCACGCTCGACTTCGGACCGACCGCCTGCCTGCCTGCCTGGCCATAATGGCAATTTTGCACAACTTATAGCCATCGTGTCGTCGCGGACGTCGCAGCATCTTCGCAATTTACAGCGTTTAGCGACTTAACTAACTACGAGTAAATATAAGCGCGCGCGCGTCGTGGACTATAAAACTTGCATGGCTGTGCGTGCAATATGCAGGACTGCAACTCGCGTGCAGTACGCTTTATGCCCAAGCCAAGGTTGGATGGGCGAAGCAACAGTAGAGAGAGGGCGAATATTTACGCTCGCTCGCATAAAATATGTAACGTACCAACAGTATATCATATTTTATTGGTGCAAATCAAAAGCGCGGACGGGCCACGCGGACGGCAATCAAATTGGAAATTAACCGACGTTCGACGCAGGAAATACAAACGACGCTCGGATGCATTTCAGCACTACACAGTGTTATGGCAAATTCCATCCTCTCAATGGTATAATATTGGCAATTAATTGTACACTACTTCCGGATATAAAAGTGTATCAAAGCTCAACGCGGCGCGTTATGTTTTATTGCTCAGTACTGTAGGTAGAAAATGTATTTTTCATAAATCATAACCGCTAGTGATTCATTGCCAATCTGCCATCTTCCTTCCTCTGGCGCGTAATTAAAATACGCGAGCGTGCAGCAGCAGCAGCGGCTTCGTGTGCGTTCAAAATAAATATAGAAATTGATGAATGACATCCATGTTCACCATTTCACATAAATTGTACACCGTGAATGATGAGTTTATTTAACAAAAAATGGAAACGCATGAAAACGGAAAATAGGTAATTAGGTATTCGCCAACGCAAAATTTCACCAATCGTTTGTCACAATACAACAATGCAAAGGCAACATTGCTATTTATCTATCTGCCAATTACCAAACGAATACACAACGTATTCCAGTGCGTAGCCAATAACAAATAAACTTAAAAACTTTGAGTTGGTTATCATTACATGGACCATTAATTATAGACTAATTACTTTGTAAAGTGTAATATGTACATTGGGACATGTTGTATATAAATAGCTCGCAGCCATCCCACAATTCATGCTCAAAAATCATCATCACCGCTCGCGGCGTGTTCGATTAATTAACGTACTCGCCAATTTATTTACACACTCGTTCCCCGTATGCGCTCGCTTCCTTTTCAGCATGGGCATCAGCGCGCCTAACGTCGTCCACTCGCAAATTGTTTATACGTTTTCGTTTTTCGCCCGGCGACCATAACTTACGATGCGCCTCCACACATGCGCATACATAAATTTGCTAATGCTTATCCTATATAAAAAAAACGTATATGAGATATGAGATAGATGACGGTATGAAGATGCGCAGGCACCACACAACCACATATCAACGGCGATGAAGCGATACGCATGCGGCGCAATCGAACAATGAACGCAATATCGCATGTGGATGTGCGCCATGGTCACGAGCGTCCGCCCGACGAAACCAACGAATGAATGAATGAATATATATGATGATGTTAATTTATGGACGTAGGTGTGCGAAGATGCCACTTTATAAGATTGATGATAATTGTATTGGTTTTTATTATGCAGACATTGCGCCCATCGCGCACTGTCCGCCTCGTGCATGCGTCGCAATGTTGGCTGAATTCGTGAGTGCATGATTTCTGACAAATACATAAGTAAGTTGAAAATAAGAAAGTTATTAAGCGTCTCATGAAGTTTTGATGTCTTCGCGCGGCGACAAAGCGGCTTAGCGGATTAAATTTTATGTTATTGCATCGATTAGTTTATTGCGCGATACAACTTTCGCGTCGCTGATAAAGTTCTCGTGTACATAGGTATATCCCACCAGGATAAGATTAGATACCGTATTTAAACTAAATACTTAATGAACTGCAGAAAACTCGCCACTAAAACCGAACGGAGATTTAATGAAGTAATAAATGTTACGACTGGCAAGCCATAACGAACAATAAAATCACACCTCGGCATTTAAAGCATTCCGGATTAGCACATCGCATGCAGAACTACTGAGCTGCAAAATATAGGTACAAAGGTACTTCAGATTTAATGCATTTTACTATCGTAAAAATATTTCAGGATACTTATTAATTGGGAAAAAGTGAAGTTAGAAAAACTTTGCGCGCAAATTAATCATTTGCTTATTTAAATTAACATTCATGGCATTTCATTGTAATCGATTCCATAATAGCAGAATGCCTAACGATTCACAATGAATCAACATGTCACCATTCGCATACAATGAATATTTTATACCAAATAACTAATGACTAAAATTGAAAAATTAACAAAAATCATGCAAAGCACAGTTACGGCGAGTTGCCAATGAATCTCCAACTGTGCGCCAGCGCGAAGATGAAATTTGCGTCGGCGGCGCTGCGGCGGCAACAACGATGATCAAATATTCAAATCGCTTCACATCTAAAGCGCAATGCCGCTACGCGATTGAAAATTAACGCCGCAAAATTGATTCGAACAAGCGCGCGTTGTCAAACCCATAGTAATTAATTGATAATTTAATTGCAAATCGGTTGCAAATATTCATGATAAACAAAGAATAGTCAAACTTTGCAATTTTCGCCGAACAACACGTTCCCTAATGACAAATTGATTTCATTAATCACAGATGAATCACAGCATGCATAAAGAAACGTGATTATATTTACCTATTAACCGCATATAAGAAAATAATTGATAGTCGCCGTTAATTTCAAATTTTATACGCATGTGGAAAATTTTACGAGACTTGTTAATTGTTAATAACATTCCATACTTGGCTAATTAATGATGCAACGTTGACATTGTTTCCACCGATGCTAATCAAATCACTTGATTATTCACATATGCATCTATGACTAATAATAAACTAATTACGTCCAACTAACCACACCGCGCACTCCCCTCTGGCCGTGCTGCATTTGCCGGTAATGTGTAAATCTTCATTTAATGCAAATTTACGTGCGTATATACGCAATGCTTCCTACCTTCAAGGGATAATTAAACGTTTTACGATGAGTGTAAAATTAAAACGAACAACAACAACAATGTCGGCGTCACAGAGAGGAATCCTATTGTAAAAAATGACCGCTTAGGCGCACGGTTTATATGCGACATAAATATGTACGCGCGGGGCCGCGAGGAATAAATAAATTCTTGCGACCGTCGGTCGGCTTCATTACGCGGCGTATTTAATTTAATTAGTTGCGTTGCGAGCTAAAGGTAACAAGTAACGCACACGTTGATAATGTGCGTTTATTGCTCACTGCTTTCGTAACAAGTTTGTATGTTGCCAGCCCGCCCTGGTAATCATATGATGCAATGTGTTTGCATGTTTTGCATTTCATCGCCGCGCTTTTCATAAAATACGAGCGCATCGAGTAAAACCCAGATTGTAAACGATTCTGTGTGAATTTCAAAATCACAATTAAGAACATAATAAAAACAACAATTAATCAAGAAATGCAAATATTTCTGCTTCACGGCCACACACTATTCCAGTGAAAATAAATTAGTTATCTAAAACCTTCCAGGCAATATGTGCAGCATCCTCGACATCTTCATCGTCGGACTATCATTATTCGTCCGTTGCCATTCGCAACATCTACCGCGACAAAACCAGCGTGTCAATTGATTTCTTCCAACAAAAACACAATACCTATGTCCGATGTCCGTAAAATGCCGGAAGCAAACTATTACAAACGCCTTTAAATTTACAGAGAAACATTTCGCATTTATAGTCGGTCCAATCATGCAAAATCTCCGGCACAGAGTGGATAATTTTTTAACGTCAACCCACACTGATGAAAACAAAGACGCAATTCGTTCAAGAAGACCGAAGGGCCGTGTCGAGGGATAATCTGAAACAATTTCTCATCGTGACCCATCCCGAGCCGCATCGCGCTGCTCGGTAATGGACGAGAAGACGGCGGTCGGCGCCGCTGCCGCCGGCGGGCAGACATGACAGGTGATGCAAACTACCCCTTCGCGAGCAACGCAACACAGTTGTCGGGGCGAACGGCGTCGAAGGAAATTTAATACGCCGGCGCCGCCACCACCGTCCCCAAGGCGCGCAAATCCCTATCCGTCCACTGGGTAGGCCAGTGCGCTCGCCCACGATCAGACGGAAATGGATGACCGCCGCTCGGACCACACCGTGCAACATTACCCCCCGCCCCGACCGTTGTCGCGCTTCTCGTCCGTCCGTGTCGCGATGGTATTACGCGCCAAACGGTTTGAATTATTCACGCCGCGATAAGACTATGGAAAGTGTAGAAACGCTTTCAAAAGTCGTTATAGATGTGCGCACAAGAAAACTATCATGATCGCGATAAGATTTTACCCATTAATATTTATTATTTCCGCTAGCAGGAGAAATAAAATATGATATTGTAAATTTGGCGAATTAATCACTCGGTATTTAACGCTTTTGGGCAAGTTTGCCAACTCGGAAGGTAACTTCGGCGGTCGAAATTCCCGCGCTGCTTCCTTAGGCGCCGATTCTCTCCTGACGACGCCGGCCGGCGTCATCCTGTGCAGAGCGCGCAGCGGAAGGACACGACCGTTATTTAATGAGCGCCTGGCCGCCTTTGGCCCCTTGCCGGACACATAAGAAAAGCTCAACCCTCCCTCCAACTAGGAAACCGCACACCTCAGGCGAGGTCCCTAATAGCAATCAATAAATATGAGTCTCCGCGCATCGGGACGAAGATGCGCACCTGCAGAACCGACCACTAATTCCGAGTTTGGAAGCACCCGCAAAGAAAACAATTATAATTGCCTCTTCACAGCGATAATGAAACTAATTTCGCCCGAGTCTTGGGAAGCAAACGTTTGATTCACCAACCTGATAGGCATGCACACGGTTGACCGTGGGTAATATTAAAAGTTATAATAGAATTCGTCGAGGGCAAAATATTATTTACCGTTCGCCGGCGTTATATTGTGCACACAGGCGGGCACTATAGCAAATGGTACGCGCAGCGTCCTCACCATCGTCCGATGGCCGCGAGCAATGTAATAACTAACATACGCCCACGCGATTGTATGTGCGCGACGCAACGCACGCACAGAAAACAATTCCGTCGCTGACCGCGTGCTGCTCGCCAACTAAAAATTCATTCCTTCAAATCGTTCACTCATTGTTTCTCTCACTCAATCTAGCATATCAGCTTGTTTATTACGGTGTCTTCTGTGTCTCTATAAACAATTAAAATTCTTTCGGCGATGCGAATATGAAAAAATTGAAACAAAAAACGATGAAATTAATTTCTTATAATCAGCAACAAATTGAATGTTTCGAGTCCAACAGGGTGTGATGCGGCGCAAATTCTGACCTCGAATTTAAAATGAGATTGTGTTACTGGCAAAAAGAAGGAGAATGCCAGAAAGGGGAACAATAATTCAGTGCAATATTATGCATAACATAGGTTGGCATGCGAGAGCCAACGAGCGGCCAAAATTGAGCATTAAAAAAAGCAATTTTGCGCGGCGTCATAACATCAACGTATTAAACTCGTTGGCGAAAGACATCTGCGTGTCAAGAGCGCACGCTGGCAGTTTCAGATGTATGAATACGCAAAGCATCAGAAGTTCTGCAACGCGGGCGCATCTGGGCAACCCGCTTCTTGCCAGATAACCGAGTGTCAATGATGGACTACCACTGATAATCGCGATCCGCATTATTCATAGAAGAACAAAAGAAATCAAAAGTAGAATGCGATGCATTTCGCAAATGCACAGCGACACGGCCGTCTTGCAGCACACGCAATTTCGCGGTGTGTAATATGGAGAAAAATGCAAAGATGAGCAAAATGAATGAGGAGCGCGAACGAGTACAACTCTTTTAAATGCCAACCCAAACACAGTTACACGCTGCTTAACAAGCTTGTAACTAAATGTTTAATATAGGGCGAACGCAAAGAAATTACAAATAAACAACAATAATAAATACTATGTCAATTAAAAACTGACTTGGTTCCACATGCTAGATAGAAAGAATCGATATACAATGTATCCTTCAATGCAAAGATAAACTTAAAGTGTAGCCTGGATGAATCGTTAATAATGCCTAATTAAAATAAATGTGTACGTTGACACGATGTGTTCATCCAATATTACAATGAGTGTTCTAAATTTAACCGTTTGACAATAATATTTTTCAATAACTTTTACACGTAATAATAATTATGCATTCACAACGAAAGCGAACAAATGCATAATGATGGAGTCCGGCTGAAGTCCGTGACGAGCAACAACAATAGGAACAATTTTTCCAACAATTGGACGTAGTGTGTGTGTTCCTGTTCACTGAATGGAATATTAACGAACTCGATTCCCGATCTGGGATTGCGATCAGACGACCGGTCGTCGTTTATACTTCATCTACCACACGTCAACATGGTCGCATACCATTTCAGTCCGATAACGACACCGATATACATCGATTGACAATGCGGGAATTCTCGCTCCTTCGCACCATGGGCAAATACTTTTAAGTTATGCATATGCTGCATGTATGACAATGCGCCGCCGCCGCCGCCGCCGTCCGAACATATATGAATAAGAATAACGCATAATAAGTGGAGGGAATGAATATTTTGACACATAAACGCGATCATTGTTAAAGTCCAATCGATGGCGTGTTGCAATAATCTACAATTCAATGCGTACGATGATTATGCAAATGCATGGGCGAAAAAAAAATCGATGTGCGTCAACTATTGATAAGCGTGGCTCTTGTATAAGCCATTCTCATTAAGTGTCCATTTCTTTGTTACTCTATAAGAATATTTGACATTTGCTAATTAAAAGTGGCGCGGAAGGTATCTTTCCGATTTCTAAATAATATAATCAGGTAAACTATCCTCTTAAGTGGTCTATTACAATTTAAGATATAAATCTTATTGGTAATTACGGATTACATTATAATCATTATGAATGGAGTGGTCAGTCGTACAGGGATTTATTGATTACAAGAAATGGCAATATTATAGCAGCCAACAGGCTGTACTCACCCAAGTAAGACCTCCAAAATCTGAACACACAATAGCTAACCGTTGAATTTAATTTTATTACTAACTATCCACAATCTAAGCGCACATTTTTCAGTGATGTCAACACAAAACAGCTGCTCGCAAGTGAGGTTATATGAAAAGTGTTGGGATTTTCATGGCCATTCAATTTCCCGATTATGTAATAATACCATATGCAACTTACAATACTTTCTTGAGAAAATTTGAACTGAAAATCTTTGCAAATTTGAATTCATTTTTAAAACATAACTGAAACAATTAAAATTATTTAAGTGTATATTTACAAATTGTTATCTTTTGGCTATAAATTAATTTATATGAATAAATTTCATAATTATTACAGATATTTCGAGTTTTAATTCCCATTAGTATGATTTTTTCACAAATTTAAACCTTTATTTGTTTCTATACGTATATTTGTTAAAAATGATTGATATTTCTAATTTATAAATTTATTTAGTACACTACGGACCTCTGCGCTCAAGATGAGATAACTTTTGAGGATATGAATCTATTGTACCCAGAGGTCGCGTCATGTATCAAAATCAGCAAAATATTTCAAAAGTTAACTCTTGATGAAAAATAATTATTTACTATCACAACGGGACAACAATAAATATTTTACATACAAATAAATTAATTAGCGTAAAAAAGGCGTGAAAATAATAATTTGCTGAACTCGAGTACTTTAGTAAGTACAATGTGTATAATACAAAATTATTTGAGTAGATTAACGCAATAATATATTATGAATGTTATAAGTCATATCCAGAACAATAAATACAGGGCAGCAAGTCATACATCAGAAGATTATTTCATTACATTCCTCATCCTATTATGTTGCGAGCGCGTGCCACAATACAAATACAAATCCAGTGAATTCTGTCACTGTGCTCTCCCCAACAATATACCCTACTGCCGACTGTGTCCATTTTCCGAGATAACTCAATCACGCAAAGCGACGCGACGCAAAGCGCACAGCAGCGGCGCAATGAGCAATTCAATACTGACACACATCTAGTGCGCAAGCCATCGACTTCCGAGTTGGCGAGCGTGCAATATTAATACGTATACGTGCACACACAACTCTATCCACGCAAACACAAAATGCGCGCATTCGCAACTGAAGCGACAGCGCGACAGAAAGATGTCGATGTGCCGCCGCCCGAATGCGATTGCGAATTGTTTAATGTTGCATGCGACGGGGACGGGCGGCATGGTGCCACTGCGTCGCTCTCGCATTTTTATCCGCCACACAATCCCGACCCGAATATGGAAAATCAACTGCAAACAGCAACACACGTACTAAAAGAGATATATCAGATTCAGTGAACTAAATGGTCGACAAAGAAGAAAGATATATAGATTGCAAAGTGCAACAGTTTCATATTTCCGCATGATGCGTTCGCTGATATGTTTAATGGAAATATATCATCAACAGCTCAATTTAGATATGGAATGTCACACGATAGAGATTGAAAACGTGTGCGAGGAGGGCGCAAGCTATGAGAGGGAAGAAGGTCATTCTTTTTAATCTCGCCATGTTCTTCACGCGCCATTTAATTCAGATAGCATGGATGTTACCATTAGAGTATCGTGAAAATAAATTCCGTGTGCATATTCTTTGCAAACACAACGCTTGATTATTATTGCAAAAATTCCTAACAGAGCAAGTACTCAAATAACATTATGTAGTGCGTAATTACTGGCTATTTATGTAGATAAATAATTATAACAGTAAGATTAGAACTTATCAAGAATGCTTTTGAAATACGAACCAGCGACGATGTCAAAAACGAAAACTGAAACGAAAGATGCTCAACGTAAATTCCTCTTCCGATGAAGAACTAGGGAGGCGGGTGGGTTGGTGAGACGATGATGACGTTGATGTCGCCGCCGCCGCCGAGGACGACGATGCGATCAAAGGAAATTCAAATCTCTTCGCGAAAGTTCGACATTGGGAGTTGGAGGTGGAGGGTTGGGGTTAATACGTAATTGGATTAATTCGTTGCAAATTTGTTTTAAATGTGCCGATGCTAAAACGGATGATAAACAGTCTAAATAAATTAAGATGATTTTTAATAAGTAAGAATATTAATTGTGATCCTCCTGAGAACAACAATATTATTATATTTCACGACAAAAATACTATTCGAGAAATGCGTAAAGTAGCATAATATTGACACGCGGATAATTCGATTGCAATGGCCTATGCATTTCTTCAATAACGCGCTAAATAAATAAAGATGAGTAAGAATTGTATCAAAATTGAATTATGGCTTATGGCAATATCTAGCAAGCGTATTTCAAGATTCCTATTTAATACATTTCCGGCCTATCAATTTCTGTAAAACTTTTGCGAATTTTTCTATCCACTTCCACAATGCAGCGCGTGTTCTGCAATGTGTCCTCTCTTTGCTTGCTTGCTTGCCTGCTTCTCAAAGAACCTTGTATTTCATTCTTGTCTCTTCTTATTTCGTGTAACACCAAACAGCGCGCGAACGCTACCCCCATGTTTGTCATCGGCAAACTTCAGGCCATGCGCCGCGCACAGTTTGTGTTGACAATTTGCAGCCCTTCGTTTTCGTCATAAATACACACAGTCACAAACACCGTGCGTAATGCGCAAAGACGCGCGTGAGAGTATCGTAAGTAGGGTTTTGCGGGCGAGTTTCCTTCTAAATCATCGGCACCCCCTGCACCCGCGCCTTGGTTTTCCACCAGTTTGTTTGAGTTATGAGAACGCGACACTACCTACAACCACCCGCCCGCCCTTCGACGTGTCTAAGACGCTGTCCGACAAAGAAGCTGATTGCGTTTGGGTGTTTCCCGTATGCTGCCTGCTTTCCACGAAAAGAGGGTGCCAGCGTGCGTGCGTGCGTAGCTATGCTAAATTACTCAAAGGCGAATAAATTAATTCATTTAGAGCGACGCGGCGCGCCGCTTGCACAATTTGTCCGGAGGCGTTCAAACAATGGGAAATATTATTGAGGCAATCTGCTCTTGCAGCGCAACGCGGCGAACTTTTGATTAAGGCGATTTTTTCCGGCCGGATGAGATAGCGTTGGAGATGTCGTTAGCGAGTATTACTTCTAATCTGGGTGGATTTTTCGTAATGACACGTAACAAATGAGAGATGGGCAGAAATTTAAACGTTTAAACCATATAAATTGCCTCTTTCGTTCGCTTTGTATTTAGGACATTCAATTCAAAGCGCATTCAGCCATGCATTAATTTCCAACATAATGCAGATCTCTCTATCAGTGCGCTCACGGCCGCTGTGCCGGACCAAACATAATGCGGCATAAAACACACGGCAAACGAAGGGAAGGGGGTTGGTATGTATGGCATGGAAGCTATATAAAATACGTTGGTTGGTTACCGGCCGTATTATATTTTATCATCAACCCTCCTCCTCATCCTCCTCCTCCTCCTCCTGTTTCCTCATTCGCCGCATTAAATTCAGTAATAGAAACATCCTGGCGGCGGCGCGGGCGGTGGCGGTGGTAACGCCATATCGAACATAATTCGTCCTGTGCAGCACTGCATGGAGCGCACCGCATTCGAATGCGACCGGCAGCGAGGAAGTTATATGTTATACGCAGCGCACGAATGTGAGAGATGTGTTAGTGATATGAATGGGATCGAAAGCACGAAGGGGCGCAAAACCCACCCTTCACCATCCCTACCCAGCAAAGCTCTGCTTGTTGCTATTTGCTATTTCGCTCAGCGGTCGGCGGTTAAGTAATGAATGCACCTAACGTGAATGCAATACGGAATGCGTTGCCGAGATGATTGTATTCACTGAGAGAGTCTCAGCGGAAGCGCTGCAACAGAGGAAGTTATATATGCCGTTATGATCCCCAACGCGTTCGCGGGGGGGCGAACTCTCGTACCATACTATAAGCACCGTGTTTATGAACTTTCTGTTCGTATGAAGGCCCATAAATATGCGCGTAGTAATTGAATTCGTAGCAATATTTTTCCGACTCAATGTGGAACCTACATACATACTCGAAAATTTATTAAGTATTTTTCTAATGTGATTGATTCACTTGCCAACACCATAAATTACGCTCATCAATGCCCTTTTGGGACGATAACAAATGTTGGCATTGCATGGCAATGGGCGGTAAAAAATGCAAATGTCCTCGGCTGCAACACGCCCACGCATCCGCAAAAACCACAACAAGCACGCACGCACGCATTACATATCGCGCATAGTTTTTGCATCCGCACCGTCATCGTTATCATCATTACATTACGCCGCTGGAGCGCCTTTTGTCGGCATTTGTGCGGCGAATTCCTTTTTTTGCAGCGATCCCGGAAATCGCATTACCATGTCTGTCCTTCTACTCCGGGGTGCGTCCGACGCGTCGGTCGTATCGATTATATCTCTTAAGTTAAGTCATAAATATCCGAATGGGAGGCGTTGGAATAATAATGAATACGCGAGCAGCGCGTACAATTTAATGATCTGAAACGGGATGGCATGGAAAAAGGGATGCGCACAAAAACCGAACGCCAAACCCGATGTGGGTCAATAATTTAATTATCCACGCGAAATATTCCATTTACACATTCATGAATTATTCACACGACGAATGCTTTTTGTACGGCATGTTTTCACTTCCGCTTTTTTTGCAAATCGAATTTTACTGTACTCAATTACTGATGATTGTGTTGCAGTGCCAATTATGTAGGTATAAAAAATTGCGTTAAATTATTGGTGTAGAAAGACACTCATAGATGTACCAATAAAATTATTATCGGTGGGCGTTTTGGACATTTCAACAGGACTTCCTTCTGCGATGTCACCATCGACGGCGCCGGCGGACGCAAGGGTGATAATTTATAATTTTAATCGCCGCGTGAGAGCAGCGCGCGCGCGCCGTTCATTATCTCAACGCCATTTATTTATTAAAATGCGGCGACGGGCGGCGGTGTCGTAATTACGCTTTATTCTTCGGCGATTATTCATCGACGCCCAACGCCCGTCGTCCTTTTTATTTTAATTACGACCGCAAAACGCAGGATCGTTGCCGCCGCCACCGTGCACTTGGGAACAAGGGATTTTTCGGGTGGAAAAGGTCGTCGTCACTAATTTATTATATGCGCATTTTTTGTAAACGGTACGCATTCAATAAATCGTTAGCACGTATTGAAAAATTCACACTACAAAAAACTTAGGTATTAATGAGATAATTTATGTTTATCGGAATAGCGGGAGGGATGAAGGAACGGAACAGGGATGGAGGAGGGCCAATTGCTGGTGTGTTTGGCACCGTAATATATCAATTACAAGCCCACCGCGGAGGGACGCTGCTGCACACACGCTCGCACACAACACAATGTGTGCAACAATTAATCCCGTGCGCATGCAATACATTGTTATCTGTAAACGTCACCGTCAGCGTGAGTGCATGGCGTGCTTCCTCCTCGCGCACCGCCCACATCAGGACGATACGATTCTATGTCATCCGCACGCATGTGCGCGAGGAGGGAGGGTAAGCGTGTGTGCGCGAGCGCGCCTGGATGAGCATAAATTGCAAACTTAGTTTGTTGTTGTTCGGCAGGACAGACGCAAAGGACAATGCGGTGCGATGCGTTGCCACATGTATGGCTCCGCTCATCATATCAGGACACGTAGGATGAAAGAGAAAGGATGCGTGCGTGAAGTTTTTGTCCCCAGCACACAATAAAGGGGTAAAGTTCAAGCAATTTTCTTGTTTCACGCTGGATTAACAAGTTTGACATATGATTTTAATTAAATTTTCGGATGTATTATAAATCCAGTCATTCCAATATTAACTTTTATGACAAATGCACGTCAATTTGCAACAGCTAAAGACGAAGAAGCTCTGGTGGATAGAAAATTAGAGATCTACGTCTCAATTGAGCAGTTCGCGCGAATCGCAATTTCGTCTTTGGGCGATGGGGCTTTGTGCAAACGCACAGCCAAGGATATATTAAAAATGCGCTCGAAATAAATCAAAAGGATTCCGGAATCGCAGGGCGCGTTAGCATCACTTCGTGGGTGCATGCAGGAGGCGAGTGAGTGAATCGAATACCCATTAATCTTCGCGCGGAATGAGACCGATCGAGTGTCGTCGGATGTGCGCGCGCGAATATAGAACACATCTCTCGACGGTCGGCCTCGCCGCACCGCCGCGCAGTGCAAAGGAGTTCCTCGTCTTCGAGGAAATGGGCGAGCTCGTAAATCTGCGTCGCGACGCACCGCGCTTTTGATATACTGTACGGATCCTCCTACTTATTCTTATCCGCTCGCAGACGCAAAAGATTTCTGAAGTTACGCAGAAGATGTACTAAGTTTGAATGAATTCTATAAGGCGATCACATATTAACACGATACTAATGTCTATTTCTATCTTTCAATCATTGATATTGATAATAATTGCATTAAAATTTATTTTAAAACTATTAAACTATTGAATTGATAGTATTATTCAACAGTGTAGGTTTTTGACGCTTTGTATATTAACTAAACGTTTCTAACTCGTAAATCGCGCGAAACTCAAATGCACCAAATCCAAATGCCACGCGCGAAAGGCAAAGGCGAAGGGCGGCGAGATTGGATTGAGTTTTCAGCCGGCACACTTCCCGCAGGTTTGCAGTCTGTCCTTCCAACTTTACACCACTGCGAACGAAAACTTAAAGTTGGCACCCGACTTCTCGAGATATGTGCCGATGCCGTTTTAGCTCGCCCGCAAGATATTAGCGCACGGGACAATGCGTTCGTAAAAAGGTACTCCTCCACCTCAAAGCATTGGTTATTCAAAATCTAATGAGATGTCTCGTGCAGCAGCCGGCAAAAAAGGAACGCAGAAAAATGCTCAAGTATATTCGGCCTGCCCTCCTCAATCTTCACTTTTTGCCTATTAACACACGAATATAGCTTGTTGTGCTATTCAAGCACTAATTTCATTCGTCGTCGCGATAAGTGGAAAATTCTGGCGCACACAATGCGTTAATAATAAGGTT
>JARJDR010018028.1:0-11306 GCA_030264135.1 Myllaena sp. GC000078 | reverse complement strand
GCGAACATCGCAAAGACAAGCAATTACAAACTCGTAATGAAAACAAAATGAAGTCGTAAGCCGAAAAACAAACGCGACGACGCGACGCGCACACGCGAGTGGAATCTCTCGCCAGACGCCTGCTTGCCTGCCTGCCTTTGTTATTATTGAAATGACAAGCCGATGAATTATGCAAATTATGTTTGCGTAGCGCGACGGCGACGGCGCCGTCGAAAACCCGATAATGTCGGATCCGCCGTCGTTTTACCTATTCCACATTACATCTCAAGAGAGCGGACGCCGACGACGCGCAACAAGCAGCAAATTAATTACTTTCCGAAAATCAACCCTCATCTTCTACCCCGTTTACAAATTTTATAAATCACTTCTTTAAGTCCGTCGGTGACCGGCTAACTCCTATTCATTAGCAATTATTCAATGATAGATGCGTATCGCCGTTTACAACATCGAAGTTTATCTTAATTAGTGCATCGGGCACACACTCGAGCGCATTTCCTGCATGCGCGCAAAGCGATTTATGATAATCAGCCGGGGCCCAATAAAGTGCCATTTAATTGGAGGTTGCCTGATCGGGCAAGCGCGGCAAGCGCACACCGCGATCTCATTCCGGCCATCTAACGCCCAAGAAGATTGCGGTGTTTTGATCCACACTACTTCTGCGAGTATACAGGATTATTATTTTATTATATAAGTGAAGGCACGCTCCATGCGGGATGCGATGCTAAAATACTCGCCGAACATTGACCGTAACGTCGGTCGGCGTCGCAGAATGCGCCGCTTGCTGCTGCTGCTTCTTTTTTCTTTTTGATTTTCACCGTTATGCGCGCTCGAAAACACCGCTAAAGTAACGGTGCACACACGACGCGACGCAGCAGCAGCAGCACAAAGAAACCACTCGTCGAACGGCAAGACGACGACGGTGGTGATAAGATTTAATGCGCACACACATATATACTAAATTGTTGCGTAAGTGATTTTATTTCCTACTCTCTCGCCCGTTCGCCCGTCGCCGGCGCCAGGGAGAGGGATAAAAATAGATCTTTATAGCTATCGATCTCTCCATGCCCGTCCGCCTCCGCCCATTACAAGATTATTGCTAATCCCGAAAATCAACAATAACAAGCTTTATCTAGTTGCGCGTGCGAAAATAGTTTCGCGGACGGAAGAGGAAGAAATGAGCAATCGCAAATATTGACGTTGAATCAAAAAAATCAATTTCCGATGACGACGACGGTCGACGAGGAACGTCCGCGAAAAGGAGGACAATGTACCGATATACTGACCGCCGTTGCGCGCGCAGTCGGGGTCGGTAACTCGATATAAGCCAGACGATTGACACAAAACGTACAAAATCGAGGTTTAGGTGAGTGCACAAAGCATCCAGCAAGTTTATCGGCAACGTGCAGTAGTTGCACGCCGGGCGCATACCACGGGGAGAAAGAGATAAATCGGCGCATGTCACATAATATTAAGAGTTAAAATATCGCGCCGGTCGGTCGCGAAAATCGATACCACTGCGGGCGTTGTCGCGTAATAAACATGTAATAAGCATGGCAATTTCCGCATTTAAATAGTAATTAATTAACGCCGCAAGGCGCGACGAGAAGAGCGTAGCCGATCCCTCCAGAGGCATCCCGATCGCAACCTGACAACTAACTAGAAAACTTTGTTAATTAAACGGCTCGAGCCCGTGCGCGCGCGAGCTAGCTCCGAGACGCAGAAGAGAGAACACGCATTCATGATGATAGCACATCATGTTTCGATGATGGCTCAATTACAATTGTAGCACGCCCAGCACAATTCGTCGCACTTAACACCCGTCGCGAATCGCCATTGTTCCGACTGTCAAAATTCTCTTTGTACGCATGTTTTTCTTTCGCATTCAATTAGCTCTTTTCTATTTTGTGAATGTCACTGTCAGAGCGCCGGCGAAAAATTAAATTTGTATGCAAATTGCACACGCGCCGAGAAGTGTCTGAGGACGACGTCAACGACTAGACAACGACGCTTAAAAAACAAGACGGCAAATTGATTAAATTTCGATTTTTACCAACCAACAAAATGCTTAAATGACTAAAATCATGATACAAATTACATCTCTTGCAAATTCTTACGTCACTAATGAGATGAAGTGCAAGTAATTAGCTCATGTTAGGGGAATGAATAAAGAGAGGGAGCAAAACTCAATTCTAATAAGATTGTTATGCGATGCACCAAGGTGGAACTTTTACGATGCGTAGCGCGCGCGCCGTGTGTCCTTCGTTAGTGCCGATGACATTGTTTGCCAGGCAAGATATGAAGAGGGATATTGAAAAAAACACGAGCATGTGTGTCTCCTCCACCGCTTATGACGTTTTGCTTCAGTCTCGTTATGCTCGACGACGGTGCCAAACGAGCGTCGACGGCGTCCGCCTAATATCTAATAACACCAGCGCTGCTGCGGCTGCAATTTCGTCTTTTTAATATGAATCCGCTTCGCTTTATTACTTTCATATGTGCACATCCTACTACCTACTACAAAATGTGCATAATTATATAAATACTATATTCTGCCACCACGAGTATTAACTTATCTTATCTTAAAACTGTTTCGACCCTTCCATAATAACTTTTACGACTGTGTTTTAATTCCCTTCATTCTTTTCCATGTGAAAGTTAAGTACGTATATAAACATTCCGGAAAAGACTCGGACGGGACGGGAAGTGAACGCGTGCGTGTGCATGCACAAAGAAACCGGAGATGATTCAATTGCACACTGTGTATTTTATTGAAAGTCCCATGCGTGCGTGCGTGCAGAAGCAACAACACGCCGCCGAGGGATGATCATCGTAGGCGAGCGAACGCGTCGAATTTCCGTTTTAATTAATTTAATTAAATCGTAATTGAAATCTGCGAAATTAACGAACGCTAGGCTGGCGTCTTCAACAATCCCACGCGTGTGAAGCTGATTATAATAACGCACCAGCCCCAAAAAGGGTTGAAATATGATAGCGAATAGCACTGTACAATTGTATTCATACGCCGCCACCGTAACAACAACCATCCCAAGGGCGGACGAAAAAAATTGAAGTGGAACGAAAGAATTCACAAACCAACAATAACATCCTACGTTATGATTACAACACCATTAAACCCTTATTTTATCGCGTGACCTAAAAATAACCACAATGCGTTTATGCCATTACAGCGCCCGCGGTCGATGTTTATTATTCTATGGCAAATGACACAAAAATTGAATTTTATAGTGTTAATAAAAAATGGACCAATGGAGCACTGCTCGATATACACATAATAATTACAATAGATACACATGCTGATTGCGTCCCCTCACCCCTCCCATATTTCCCATAGGAATAGATTTATTATTGATGGAAAGCGAATATGTTCCAATGTATCAACAAAAAGTGAAATGTTATTAGCAAGCAATCGATAAGCAAGTTAATTATGCATATTATTCATGCCACAATTTGTTTCAAATTCCCCGACTTTCACGAATGGCCAGCCAGGGGTATTATCAGATCGCGCATCGCATCGCATCGCATCGTGTAACGTGATTGGCAGCGCGCAATTGGCATGAACGAAATTACGTAAATAAACACGCGCGGCGGAGTGAAGTAACCGTCGATGAAGTAAGCGCCTACGAATTTGTTGCCTTCTCCGCCCTCACGATGACAATAGCAATAATCTCGTGGAAAAAATGGCGCACGAAGCACTTATTTAGAGTGCGTCCGTTTTATTTTGCGCGGATAGATTGAGGGTGGTTGGTTGGTTGGTTGGATCATTTCACTTACAAGTTGCGCCTTCAGCTCCTTGGGGCACACCGGGCCGAGCCACTGATGCAGATTTATATATCTCTTGGGCAGCATCTTCAGGCAGGTCGCCGTTTGTCTATAGTCCAGCGGGTCGAGTAGCGCGGCGGGCGCCTGAATCGGCGAACCGCTCTCTTGCAGCACCACCATCGCAAATTTTTATTTAATGCAGTAAGCAAGCAAGCGCGCGCGCCAGAATATGCCGTCTCCTCTCTCTCGGCCGTTTATTTATTCATCGCACATCGCGCACATTATTACTACGTATATAAGGCTCACTTTGATTTTGGTTTTTGTTGATGATGATGATGATAATTTTGTACGATGCACAGTTTTGTATTGTTGGTCCTTTGAAATTGCTGAGATATGCTACGATTTCTTTGGTTTCCGCAATCAATGTTAAGGCACACAACGGTCAGTGTTTTAGTTATTGTTGCAGTTCTTATGGGATAACATCTGCAATCACAATGTGTGAGTATTCGCATTGGATGATTTCCGCAATCAAACAAAAAACGCTGTTAGCGCAACAAAGATATTCCTATCGAAGCTATTCGATTGTTAATTAAACGATTGTCTCGCGTTTGTGTGTGTCATCGT
The DNA here is from genome assembly GCA_030264135.1 of Myllaena sp. GC000078. Lineage (NCBI taxonomy): Eukaryota > Metazoa > Arthropoda > Insecta > Coleoptera > Staphylinidae > Myllaena > Myllaena sp. GC000078. The sequence goes on along the minus strand of JARJDR010018028.1, from coordinate 6,902 downwards.
TGCATCGAATAAAGAATGTATTATTGATCCTGTGTTCCACATCATTGGTTTTAATTAACGCCCCGACATGTGGGTTGGTAACTAAACTAAGCTTACTTATCAAATACTGATTGGATAAATTTCAATTTAACTCGAATTAAAACTCTCGTATGCTATGTTTAGTCATATGAATCATCCATATTTTATCAACCAAGTAAATTCCGAGTAAGTATAAACAATCGCGAACATCTGTCGCGCAAAAAAACACGAAATGCTAGCGCAATGGCACTGCACTCATTCGAATGGAAATTTGTGGTAGTTCTAGGTGGAAATCCCTTAAATTAACCCCGCGGGAGCAAACTGCGATTATGAAACGGCGCGAAATCATTCGTCAAGCGCACGTAATCCAGCGAGTACAACACTAAGCGTAATGCGGTGCAAAACATCAACATTTGTATAGCTGCCGCCTTGTTTCGCGATGGATGGATGGGTGGAGGCACGGGGGGTGGTTTTGACTAAACGAACATTTCGGCAAACGCGCGCGAAAAGACTGAAATATTCAGACACAACATCCGCAACAACACGACAGCAACGATCGCCCCGCCGGTTGGCATGCAACACACCCGCGCGCGCGCCCTGGCAAATCTTATCGCCACAATGTACGAGTACTTTCCCCGTGTGGATGTGTTGCATGTTTGCTAAACGCTGTCGCGCACACCTGCGTCGCATTCGCACGCAAATTATGTATAGTAGTATGTCGCCGACGATGACGATGACAACACGTCGCGAGCAAAGTTTCAACACACGTTGCATATTTTTTTTGCAAACATTCCTGCGCTGAGGCTGTTGTTCAAACATGAATTATGGAATTTTGTCGCCTATTTAAATCTTTGCTGCGCCAACACTACTACACTTGATCTGGATATATAAAATAAAAACGTAATAATTGCGCGTCGAAGACATTTGTCCCTAGTGAGCGAACAGTGTCATTCTCATCATGATTTATTGATCGACGCCGCCGGCAACTATTAGTTGCCGACCGAATTGGCATGTGATGAAATTGACCTTTCGGCCGATCTTCAATCAATGTCGATAGATAGAAATTTTCGGGCCCGAAGGCAGGAGGAAGAAAATTGACGGGACTATAAACACTTTTTGTATGTTGCATGTCTTCGTCATCCTCGCACCCCTCCACGTACGAGCGGATGACCGGATGGACGGACGGACGGACGAACGAACGGACGTATTGTAAGGGTCTATCGCTTATGCGAAGAGAATGGACGTGTCCTCTGTCGTTATTACCCGATAGTAAAAGTTGCCGAGCTATTTTCTTGTTCGTCTCGACATCATTTTTCATTTCGTTATCAATTAAACCAAACAAAATTGATCATTCTTTTTTCTTTCTACCATTGTCCACGCGCGCTGCTATCATGATTTTAATTTGTCGTCATTGTACTATTGATTTTCCTATGGTCACTTCTCGAGTGTACGTAAATTGAAAATATGGGAATATTGTCATTAGTATAATATACAAATCAATATGCTGTTTTCCTTTTCTCTTTGGATAGAAAAAAAGTAATTAATTTTGGTATGTGAATATTTACAAACTTTGAAAAAGTGACAATATGCTACATATTAATTTATATTACATAAATTACGACACGTAATTATAATAATGTTAGTTTTTTCTCGTATTTTTCCCCGGACTAATTTCAACATCTATATAATAATATAGGATGATTTCTATCTACACGACATTAATTACGACACCATCAATATACAATATACATCACATGTATTACCTATATACACACACAATTATTACGTTTCGATTTTTTTATATATACAAATCAAGAAAAAATAATAATGAATAAAAACACCAACCTATGATAGAACTCTGATAGAATAAATAATCCTAGTGATAGTAATACTCTGTATTGCAAGGATATGAGGGGAGTACGCTAAGCAAAATCGCACACCACTGCTTCGAATACTAAATAAATAAATTGCACTAGGAAACAGCACCACAATAAATATATTCCAAAGCGTCTTGGCTGGCTGGTGGGGTGTATGTATTATGCACTCGGCGATAGGGGCGCGAAGGATTCACTGCGTGGCCACCCGGCGCGCGACTGGACAGTAAACAACGCAAGACGCGAATCAACTACAGCAGCGGATCGCGACGGCGACGATGCCGCTATTCCTGCGGCATTCCATGTGTGATGCGCCTCTCGCAACGGTTCGAACGTGACTGAACGCGGACACGGCGAGGAGAGCGCGCGCGCGCCACCACCGCCGCCGCCACCGAGCAGAGCGCAACGGAGGCGGCGTGGCGGCGAGGCAGGACGAAAAGCTCTCTACCATAAGTTACCCATCGATAGGTCAATACTCGAATGCAGAGACAGTCAAAGTGGGTAAAGTCCGGGACGCATGCGCGCGCGTCAACTTGTGTGTAAATATTTAAAACCCAATTAGTCATCGATCGCAAAAGATCAACTCTGCATTTTCCAAACTGCTATGAGGCGCGGGAGGATATGTGCGACGGGCAATTATGATTTATTTCTGCATCGCCAAACTCCCCGGCTTTGTCCGGCGCGCGGACCTAATCTAATTCGATCCCATCATACCTTTACTAATCCAGGGCCACGCATCCTTCTCGTCCAATTTACCCCCAGAAACCCCCAGCACGTATTCTTAAAAGTTTGTCGGTCATCCAATATTTTGCAAAATAGGCCAAAAAAACATCCCGAGCATATTTTGTCGCAGCTAATCCAATTTCGTTTCGCAGATTTAACGCAATTAAATTGCGTCCCTCACGTACAAACTTTCTCAATGCGTTCGTTCGTTCGTACATATTTATAGCCCTGCAACGAACGACATAAATCCGAATTTCTTTCTCACGATGCTCTGCAAACACACACACACATCAAGAATACGACTGCAAAACCGCAACATATCACGATTTGCATACACGTCACTTATTGTATATGCGGTGTGTGAGCGATAAGAGAATAAAATGTAAACGCCAGCGCCGCAAGTGGCAAAATAATACTTCCGTCCGATCTCAGATAACGTACGTGGTGCTTCGACTCTTTTTCGGTGTTGTTTTTAATAGATTCCCAAAGTGGAATTTTAATGCAAGAACAATTTTCAGCGTGAAAACATTTTTATTGCGATATGCGATATGACGCGTTGCGTCGAGTACTACATCAACCGTCCGTCCGTCCGTCCGATCGGAATGATAATAATAATAATAATAATAATAATAGTCTCGACCATGTTTTTTCAATGTTTGTTTTTCTCTCATTTTACACTTTACTGTGAAAAGGGGGAGAAAGAAAAGTAAAGTTCTATCATGCATTTAAATAAACTATTTCGGTGGCTTATTTACAGGATGCGCCTTTGATGCACTATTAATCAAATCAAGCGATGCATCTCTTTGAACTACCCGCACCCAATATATAATGCATAAGTCACCTTTTAACTCGCTTTTATTCCATTTCGACGGTCGACGCGGCTACTTAGTACGCGAAAACAATTACAGCGAAGCGAATCGCGTGCCGTGCAGCAGCAGCAGCGCATATGTAAAAGGTCTTTTCGGATGGCATTTAAATTTTAAATGACCGCGCGCTCTGCAAGCAAGCAAGCAAGCAAGCAAGCACACGCACCCACCCGCCCACCCGTCGCAGTTGGGAATTAAACGAGATCGATGAGAGCACTGCCTGCCTGCCGCCTGCCAGCTATCCGAATGTGTATTCCCCTTCGCAACGTGCCAAAACATGGCACGAAATATATATATTTTTTGGCACGCTGCGACGCGCAATACACGCACGCATCAATCATAAAAACGACGCCCAGACTACGCGAAACTACAAAGTGTCAATTAAAGCGCGCTTTGCGGTTGTCATAGTGACTAAGTATACCCGATGATGCGCGCCGAGTAGATTTGATGCGAGATTTAGCGCATTTGTTAAGCAAACATTCACTGCATCCACCATCAGACAGGTGTCAATATTTACTCTTCTCACCCACCCTCCCGTCCTCCTCCTGCTCCTCTCGCGTAATAACACAGCATTTCATAAAATCGCAAACGGGGTGCAATTTATTACGTCGGCCGCGCGACTTAATTAGGGTAAACAGCGTAATGAATCACGATGATAACTCGCAGAAATATTTATCGCGGCGCGCGCGCGCGGTGGCGAATAAAACGCAGTGAGCGTTGTGCGATTTATGCTTCGCATGCACCCGAAACTTATAAATAAACAGCCCTAGAGCTGCGCTGTCTGCGCCCGTCCGTCCGCCCGCCTGCTCAGCGGTGTATCAACAATTCCACGCGAGACGCGTCGACAATAAAAAGTAATTTATAATGTAGCCAACGAGCCAATTAAAATCGAATTTTCTGTGCCGCTTGCAATTCGCCGACTGCGCGCGCGCTGATTATCCAACACTCGGCGATGTGCGTGCGCGTATGTTGTTAGATGCTATCCAATTTGCTGATTTGTAATGAAAATGCAAATGAAAGTACATAGTGTCGCGATCATCTCAGCAGCGCGCCTTCTCTCCATCATTTACTTAGTTCTTTGCACGTGCGTTGTTATCGGGGCGAAATTTTAATTACTTTATGCAAATGCAAGGAGTCAGGAAACGGCAAAGAGGTCATCGACGCCGGGGCCACGGGCGCAACTACCTAGTAGTGCACAAAAATTGAATCGTATTCCCGAATCGATTACCGCGTCGAGAGGGAGCAAATCGGAAATGTAACCTTGACAATCTCGCGCGCGCCAAGTGGGCGGCGAAAATCCACGAAAATGAAATTACCAGCAGCGCAGACGTCGAGAGATCGCGCACGTACGCGATTTAGTAGGTGGGTACGTACCCTACATACACGCATTGACAAAAATATCTAATCGGAAACCGGGAGGAAAATCTAATTTCCGAAATCCGGTAGGCGGTGCGCTCTCGTCAATAGACCGGAAAATTTATACTTAACTCGCCGTCGTCGCCGACGTCGACGAAGACGTTACATTGCGAAAAACGCCAAATCCCAACGCGAAGCAGGGCGAGAAGCGCAAAAAAAAAACATAAGCACGAACGCATGAATCCGGGGAGGCATATTTTTTCATTAAGCCGCCCGCCCGCCGCGCCGCCACCACCGCCACCGTTGTTGCTGCCGAACGGATTCAAAGTGCCCTCCTTTTCCACCACTTCCTTCTTGCGGCATTTTATTTATACATTCGTGCCGGTTTTAACATTCCAGCCGCCTTTTCTTGTCGGCCGGATTCGACTTATTACGTTAAATGTCATCGTGCTCGGAATGATATACGAAAATGGGGGCGATCACGGGGCGATTGTGCGGTCGGAAAAGTGCGCGCGGCCACAAGCAGAAAAAAAAACAATTGGGAGTGGGACGGAGGGCGGGCTCGATTCGATTCGAAGGCGCATATCGTGAATTAAAACAATTACCGCTGCGTTCGCTGGTCGTTTGATTAGAAATCGATACATTCGTAAGTCGGCGGCGGCGGTGGCGGCGAGCGGGCGGGCGCTGCCATTAAAGTCCAATCGAAGCAAACACACAACACAAGCAAAGACAACATGTACGCACCACCCCATAAAGAGCAGCGCGATGGGGTTGAATCGATTACGTTAATGACACGAGCGCGAGCGCGAGTCGACCTTTGAAAAATGCAAGAAGAGTGGCGTTAACGACGATTTCGAAAATAGCCTCATCGCAAGGACTACAAATACTCTCTCCACCCCCCTTGCGAGACTTCACCTGTATTGTAGTGGAGCAGTGTTTGTTACATGTCATAAATTCTGATAAACGAGTAGCCGGAAAGCTGAAATGCCATCGAATGCCGATGGCTGCCGCGGGGGGTGCGGGAGAGCAAAAAGGGAAACAATAACGAACATAAATAGGAAACTCCCATGGTCGTGGATGGTGTAAAACCATGTGTAATGGCTCGCCTACCCTCCCTCCGTCGCTGCGGGGTGAAAATGGAAAAGTTTCGACTTATTATTATTGTTTGGCGCAAACGCCGACGATTTGCTGCTGCCTTCGTGAAAAGTTTACACGCGTAAATAACGAAACGCGACAAACAATACGAAACATGAATCAATCGATGCCATGAATTAGTGTCGCGGCTGCATAAATAAATGGTGTGATGCTGCTAGCAATTAAGTCGAAACAAACTAGTTCACCACCATCGGGCGGAGGCGGCCTCAATTGGTGACGATCGCAAACAATTTGCATCGATTAACCATTACCTCCGTTTGGCTAGCCATCCATCTCCCATATTGCGCAACTGCGCATGATCTAAAATCAATTATTTATATTCGTATCAACTCGCAGCAAATGCAAACACAAAAGATGCTGGCAACCAGAGCATATGCTTGACGGCAGTAATCATCCGCGCCGCGCAAGCTGTGTATTAACGACCATATGCGATGCGGCAGTATTGCGGCTTTTTATTCCATTCCCGCGCAATGCGATTGCATATTTGAATCGATTCAATGCATACGAGAGAAGCACCGCCATGTGCGCCCTTTTCAATAAAAAAACGCCCATCCCGGAGATGAGCGCCGCGGCTATGATAAACGACGCGTTTCTAGTAGCGCACAGAAAAACTATTTAATAAACCGTCACCCTTGTGGGAGCTAAAATGCGATTGTGAACCCGAAACCCGCACAAAAAACGAAACGTTAAAGATCAAACGGTGTTTTCTCAGCAGTAGCAGCATGCATGGTTTATTTATGCGATGGAAAAGAAACGCAAAATGTGGCAAAACATTTTTCCGCGTGTTGCGCGCGGGTGGAAACTATAAATAAATTGTTTTAATTTGTCTTTCCATTGCGCACCGAAGGACAAGCGTGTGTTTTTGGAAAATGCCCAACCCAAACACAGCTTTTCTCGAGCGTGTGATTTT
>JARJDR010018027.1:0-16252 GCA_030264135.1 Myllaena sp. GC000078 | reverse complement strand
GGTCAGTACACAACAACGCGCGTGATCTCTTTCAAAAATTTAAATCTACTATTTATTAATTGGATACTTAAATAATACTTAAATATTATTATTATAAATTACTTAAATATCATCATGTGTCTGAGAATTGTTACAATTATCGTGTTATTAGTTATGTGCGTGGAAATAGGAAAATGTTATGGCAATAAATGTAAGTTGACTTGGAATTGAAGTTGAAGTATGGTATTAATCGGTTGTAGTGCACTCGATGGATAATTTAATGCAAAAATGTTAATGTTGTTGTTCACCCAGTTTCATTGTCATTGCCGTAGTGGTGTTTGTTTTTGCATTCGCATCGTAAACATAATATGAAATCGAAAATGTTTGAAGGTTGCACGCGATCTTGCGAAATACCGCTTCTCGCATCGCTGATCTTTCCAACCACTCACCTTATTCCATATATTTTTATCCAACTATTGGTCCATTTAATTAATAAGTTAAGTTTTGGAATTTCCTATTAACTTTTATGATTTGAACCGTCTACAATAACATCCGCTTACCCAATTTACCTGTGAATCATAAAACTGCTATCGAAACCATTAGTTACTTAATTGCTTTATTGCAGTGAGAGTATGCGTTGTGGATGGCCGTGGTGGCTTTCGGAAATCTCTCAAACACTGTCCAACACTCGATAAACCCGAGAGTAAAGTGGAATGCGTCGTCGGCATCGACAGGTATCAAGAATACTTTTCTTATCTCTTTAATTATGCGTTTATTAACGGATTTCGTCATTTCAGGATGGATTGCCTGCGACGTATATCAAAAGGCAAAGTGGACTTTTCAGTGTTCACGCCTGAAGACCTGGTAACTGCCATCAACTCAGAAGTGGACGTGCTGCTCACCAACCAGATGCGTTTTACTCCATCAGCGTATGAATACGAAATCGTTGCTGTTGCCAGCGATGATGCTGGCATCTCTTCGGTGCATGATCTGCGCGGCAAGGACTTTTGCCATCCGGGTTATGGTTATGAAACCGACTGGACCAATATCCTTGCAAACGTAACACAATCACATTTTCTATATTTAGATCGCCATGAGTTGATTAGATGAATGTTTTTAGTACTTGGAATCGACTGCTATACCGCAGAGTTGCGATACAGCTTTGACGCTGACCGAAAACCGCATCAAAACTACTTCCGGTTTCTTCCAGCATGCCTGCAAAGCAGGTCCTTGGGTGAATGATCCTGCGATGGATGCGAAACTGAGTAATATTTGAAACACTGATAAGATACTTGCGATTCGAGTCCAATGCCTTTTCAGAGCAAACCTATCCAAATTTATGCCAGCTCTGCGGTAATCCAGGACGCTGCAGTATAACTGATAAATACTGGGGTCGTCGCGGACCACTTTTCTGCCTGAGTGACGGCCGCGGTGATATTGCGTGGGCGCGCTTGGATGATGTGCGTATTCACTTTGGGCTAACACCCGGTTCCGGTGGGGCGGCAATCTCCCCCGACGGTTACAGTCTCATCTGCAGGGATGGCACCCGACAACCACTCAACACCACCTCGCCTTGTGTGTGGGTGGCTAAACCATGGCCTGTAATCGGAGCCCAAAAGTATTATTTCCTTTCATTTTCCTTCTTGTTCAAGTTCCCTCAACTTTGTTTCGTTTCAGGAAAAAAGCAGTTGAAATCCAGCAACTCTTCAATAGCTTCACGCACAATTCTGCCAACGAGTGGCAGGCGGCTCTACTCACCCTCATCCAGAATTTCAAACAGGACATTACTCCACTGGACCCAATTGAACCGATCGAAAGCTACATGCTTTCAGCGCCGGGATTCTTAGCGGCGAACAGCTTCACCGGCTGCCATCCACCGCGCACGGTGCGGATGTGCACCACGTCGATTCTCGCCAATGCCAAATGCGCTTGGTTGCGCGAGGCGGCCGCCGTTTATGGCGTCGCACCGGATGTGGACTGCATTAAGGCCGACAACACGACGCACTGCATGGAGGCGATCGCTTTGGGTGTCGCCGATGTGCTTCTTGCCGCGCCTGATGATTTCCACGCGGCGCGCGGTTACTCCCTGAAACCGTTCCTCTATGAAACTGTTCAAGACTCAGATAAATATCTTACGGTTGCTATTGTTCGAGCTGCTTCCGGTTATCGCTCGCTGGAAGATTTAAACGGGGCTCGGGCTTGTTTCCCTGTTTACGATGGCATAGCCTGGAATACTGCCGTTAAACTTTTGGATCCTTGTGGCGAGTTCTTCGGCAAGATGAAAGCGGTAAATGCTCCTAAAGATGGTAATATTACCGAAGAGGAGTACGCGGGAGAATATGGCGTTATACGCTGTTTACATCACAATTTGGCTGATGTCGCATTCCTTGACTATAATCACTACAAGAAGTTCTTTGAGGATTCCGGAGAGTTATCGCAGAATATTCACAGGGAAGACTTTCGAGTGCTATGTCCGAAAAGTGCGGGAGATGCCAAGGAAGAAGATTGTGTTCTTTCCTGGGCACCATCAGGACAGTTGATGACTGTTGCAAATAAGAGTGATACTTGGATGAGTGATGCTATTGATGTCTTCTTGCAGCTTGACGGATTATTTGGAAAGTATTATAAGAGTGTCACGATTCCTTTCAGTATGTTTGCTGAATTCGATGGCAAGTCGAACGTTTTGTTTCATGATGCGACGCAAAGCTTGAGAGCGGTGCCGTATGTGAAAAATGATAAGATGGCGACCGAGAAGATCTATGAAGATCTCTTGGATCAACCCATGCATTGCAATCAAGGACATCAATTGAATAGTATTAGGATTGTTTTTGTAGTTGGATTCATGATGATGACTCTATTTCTTGTTTAGTTTTATGCTGTAATCTTCTCCAAGCGGCTGTGATTTAAGCTAATAAATATAAGTTGTTGCCATGGATATTGAATATCGATCTGAAGGGAGAGACGATGACAACACGGCCGCGGCCACGTTTCCACCGGCCGTGTTTGTATCGTCCTCGCATTCGTTTTGTGACCCATATTTCTACCACCACGACGATGCAATGGTAGCAGTCGTGGGTGGTTAACAAAGTTTTGTGATGTCTTTATGATATTTGATAGATCCTAAATAGATTGTCATGTCGACAACGATCAAGAAACAACTCGTAAGTTATCGTCTTGCGATTATTATCCTTATTGTTAAATGAAAGTTATGCAGACTCGAGCCAAAACCAACAAAGATGAAACAGCGACGAGCGAAACGAAGAAGCATCCCAAGCCCAAGAAGGTGGTGCCAAGTAGTCCAACAAGCACACGGGTTAGCAATTGAATTAATTACCAATCGATTACCAGGACTAATTGTGGATTCATTAGGTGACAAAAACACAATACTATCCGGACACCAAGTCGATCATATCGAAAGCGGTCGGCACACCGAAAGTGAAACCATCGATGGCATCCAAACCTTCTGCGATGGTTCCACCGGCAAGTAGGGCTGTAAAGCCACAGCCCAAACCCAAGCCGAGTCTTGCAGAAGTAAAGAAAGAGATGCGCCAGACCATCAAGCGTTCCACATTGCCAACAAAGACGCCTGGAGGGAGTAGTGGGCAAGCAGGACCGGGAGGTGAAGAACGACCCCGCACCGCAACCCTCAAACGACCAAGTATTGTTAGCACGAATGTGGTTGGACCGGAGGCGATTCGGTTCAAGAAAATCGCCAAAGCCAAAGACAGCAACAAAGTGGATAAGAAGCGCTCGGATTCGATCAAAACCGTATCAGATCTTGAGAGTGAAGATGCCACTATTCGAACAATCACTACCGAATCCATTGCTTCTTCAATTGTAACCAGCAAGGAAGAGGAGGAGGATGAATATGAAGATGATTTTGATTCATATGCTTCGGATGACTTTGAAGCGTATGAATCATCAGCATCCAGCCCTGTAGATGTGTCCACCGATGGGGAAGTGACTTCTTCCGAAGATGAAGAACCAGAAGAACAACCAACCAAACGGGTTAGCTCGGCGGAAGAAGAAAGGAAACTGGATTCGGGTAACTTTGATCTACCCATTGATGAGCTCAAAACGCGACCGCAGACGATATTGGATCAGATCAAAGAACACGAACCGACCGTAGCCCTGTCGTCGCTCTCCGATGAGGGTTTCGATGAAGCCAGCAAGCTGAGTTCGCTGCAATTTGTCAACTTTGCCGATGCCAAGCGGAAGAGCGTCGCGAAAAAGAAGCAGGAGAAAACGCATAAACGCGGCGAGGAATTGATGAGTATGATACGCTTGGACCAGCAGAACTTTACACTTTTTGACCTGCCAACCAAGACGTACGACGAGTACATCAAGAGTTTCGGTCAGAGGAATACCACACAGATAGCTGTGCAAACCGGAGAGGATCGCATCGCCGAAGAGGTGCAAACTGACCAGATCAATGTCAGTAATAAATGGACGCAGTTTCCTATCGATAAAATCACCAAATCGAAGGATCCAAGCCAGTTCCGTGAAGAGTTGCTAGGAGTCGGTAGTGATACCAACCCAGTCATGGACATGAAAAACATTTTAGACTCTGCCGAGTACAATGAGTATAATCTGAGTAAATTTCTTCTGATGCAAGAACGTCTGATAGGGGAGTTGTTGAAGGAGAACCAATACGGTTCCACCATCGAGATGACTACTGGAAAGTTTCCATTTAGCCAAGGTTATCTCATTCTTAACACTGAGAAACTAGGAGTTGTTCGGTTGATTGCTTTCTCGGCGAGTAGCAAAAACCCAAAAGTTATTACAATTCACGCAGAGGTTAATCAAGGAAAGAGTGTTAAAAACAAGGGTTTTGTATGGTCCCTGTTGAAACCAACAATGCCTGAAGACAATTTCTCTGCTTTTGGGGTGATGTCCGATGTTGTGTTTGGTTTAGAGAATGACAAGTTAATCTTTGGGGGGTTTACCAACGGGTAAGTTCTCCTTTTTCTGTTCTAACCGGATATTTAATACAGGGTTTGATTTTGTAGAAGTTTAGCCGTTTGGGATCTGTTAGAAGACATCCCTCATCAGGATTCCCGTCCGCCAAGCTATCTGAGTGATATTGACCTGGGTCAAGCCCACGCCATCGTCAGGGTGGTCTGTTGTAGACTGTCTGATAACAGTATAGACTTTCAGGTAATTAGTTCCTTTGAAACACTATCAAAATTAAAAGCTTTTCTTTAGGTTATTACCTTGGATGAGATTGGGACCATCATCACCTGGGGATTGATCCTCAAACCCACCGCAAGCCTAGGTCTGAATCGTGTTTCTCTGGTGAAAAACAAAGTTTTTAAACTGCAACAACAGCATCCTGATCTTCAGCTGCTCTGCACAGATCTCTGTCTAAATAGCGCCGATCCTAATCACTTGTATATTTCCACAAATTACGGTCTTATTCTCCATGCGTTAAGCAGCGGCGCGCGAACCAACCCGAAACGTTTCAACACAGGTGACTTGACTTGAGTTACACTTCTTTACTGGTTCTAACAAATGGTGCTCTTCAGGTCTCCAATCGGGGATTAACACTCTGGAGGCGTGTCCACACAATGCAAACTACTTTCTTGCCGGTAGCGATTCCGGTGAGGTGGTGCTCCTCAGCAAGCACTTTGAGCGTCCGCTGATGGCAATCTGCAATCAGCAAACGTCGGCAGCAATCCGTGCGGTGCAATGGTCTCGCACAAGACCCTGCATCTTCTTTACTCTGGACGCTGATGACAATATCAACGTGTGGGATTTGAGCGTAAGCGAATTGTTTCCAGCCTGCGCGGTGCACCTGAAAGAAGGCATCAAGACCATGCGTGTGTCGCCAAGGAAAGCGGACACTTCCTACCTGGCCGTCGTCACCGCCGACGGACGCGTCCATCTGCACCTCTTCAACCAGGAGCATGCCATGCAGGAGGTGGAAGTTTACGATGGTGATCTGCGTAAGCTCAACAACTATGTGCAACGATTGTAATGTGCACTATTTAAAGAGAGAGACAAAAAGAAAACGGTTTGGAATATTTATTATTGTGTTGAAAACGACAATATTTGGGGTAGAATTTATGCCTATCACTACTCGAAATCATACTCCTTCCGTGACTTTTTCTTCACATGCCACCCATCATAGCGCTTGTTTCGACGTGCATGGCTGCTACAGGCCTTCTTCTTGACTAGCCACTCATTGGGCGGGCTGTCCGTATCAGCATCACCGTCGTTTTCCGAGTCACCACCTTCAATCTGCTTCCGCGGTCTCTTGCGCGAAACGCTCATTCCTTCATCGCTGGAGCTCGTCAAGTTCAGCTTATGTTTGCTTTTCGTGTTTGCCTTGCTTTTCGTCTTCTTCAACTTGGTTCTGGACTTGGACTTGGACTGCTGACGACGATGCCGATATTGATTGTCTTCGGGATCGTCCACGAGCAGATAGTAGGCGCCGTACTGCTTCACCACGCCGTTGGCGACGCCGTACTTGAGTGCGTTTTGCACAATGTGAACCGCCTTCCGGTGGTTATGCTCATCCGCATCCATTGGTTTGTTCGGCGGTGGGGAAAGCGCCGTATCGAGCGTTGGGGTGTTTTGCATCTGCTTGGTGGTTGGTTGTGGGAGAAAGAGTGGTTGTGTTGCCGCTGATGGGCAGAAGTAGTTCTTCAGCTTGCAGAGGTAGTACAGTGCGATGTTCTCCCAGATGCTGCTCTTTTCCGGTTGATTCACAAGACCGCCATTGCCGCCATTGCCGTCATTGCCGCCATTATCATCCAAGGTGTGCAGGGAGCATGTGCCGCCGTCTTCACGCCTCCGCTTCGCGGGTGAACTCACGTCGCATGTCGCTTTGCGCTTCTTGCGATTGCTCGCGGCGACCGTCGTGGGCGGTTCGGAGCGCACCATTGCCGAGGTGCGATGTCTTCAGTCGCGCATTATTATCGGATCTACTAGGAGGGAGCAAGGAGGGACTGGACGTGTGTTGGTGTTGACGCTAGAAATTTGGAATATTTGAAGCATTGTCACAACTTGTTGACGTATTTCATTATCGCTTTTTATTATAATAATTCCTTAGAATTTAATAAACTTCTCTTATCAATTAATAACGGTAACTCAAATATATTTATAATAGTCACTTATACTTAGCGTAATCATACGTAATAATAATAATAATAATAATAATAATAATATAATTAAATCAGTAATGCGATATAATTAGAATGGTAATAATCGTAATAGATAATAATTCATAGATCGAGTTTTTCGCTACTATATGCTACACAATAATACAAATTTCTTTTCATCGCTCAATAAAAAAGTATCATCGCTCCATTCATCGCTTATTTAGAGTATAAGTTTGTTAAATCGAAATACGTGTGAGTGTGTGTATGTGTGTGTGTTCCTTCCTGTGGGATCGATTGATCGATCGATCGATCAACGAATCGAATGAATGACAGAACAAACAGAAAACAACACCGCCGACACGACGATCTACCCTCCCTTCGTTTCCTACTCTATGCGAATCGTGTGTTTCGTGTTTCGTATGTTTAGATGAAAGGCGCATAATGAAAATTAACAACTAATTAGATTACAATTAAATTACAAAGAGACATGTACAATATATGCAACAACACGCAGTGCGTAGGATACAAAATGAAAAAGGACGAAGAAAGAAGAAGGATGAAGAAGAAGAAGAAGAAGAAGAAGAAGAAGAAGAGTAAGAAGTGATCAAAATATACAATAATAGATGAAGTAATATACAAGGGAACAATTGCGTAGTAACAAAAAATAAAAGGAACAATAAAACGTACAATACTAGCATTAAAAACAAAATCAACAAATAATTAATATCGCATAAGATGATTACACACAAAAATTATATGATTCCGTTTTCGGTTTGGTTTGGTTTTTGCGTTTCGTCGAAGAGAAGCGAAATGAGAATTGAGAATAATGACGATAGCGAGAGAGGGGAGCAAGTGGCAATTAGATGCAAAACATAATAAGTACAATACCCGAGAAAGTTTGCTGCAGTTGCTTTGCAAAAACAAATTTGGTTTTTCTTTTGTTTGATTTCTTGTTCTTCCCGTCGGCTCCTCCGCGCAATTCGTTCGATTTAGTACTTAATGTTGTGAAGGAGTAGTTAGTTTAGGTAGTAGTCGAATAGATACAGTCGTAAAATTAACAACAGATATAACATAGTTATTATTTTATATATGTAGTTAAATAGATAGGTGCACTCTTAAACAATATACATACTCACATCAGGTAGCTCATTATTGGACACTTGGTCAAAATATGTTTTTGCTTCGCTTCTTTCTCTCTTTCTCTCTTTACTCTTGTGTTGGTTTTCATGTTTTTTTTTTGAAAATGTACAGCCTATATTTATTTAAATTTTTGCCATCCTTATCCATATCTTGTTTCATTTCGTTTCCCATAGAATTATATTCTTCACATCCATATACATATGTATATACTTAACTATCTATGCATAACGTATGCCGTTTAGCGCATAGGACAAACACTCACTCACATGCGCAACTTACGCATAATGCGTAAGCAATGTGTGTACGTGCATATCCTATGCGGCCGCGCTTATCGGTTTTGTTTTCGTTTCACATTCAGTTTGGTTATTCCTATCAATAAATTCATGTTTGTTTACAACAACCATTTCCTATACAAATCTCCCTTTGTTTGACTTGCGTGGCCAATCGAAAAACGAACATAATTAACGCGTAATAAATTTGTACTGGAGAAAGATATCATTATTGGTAACTTGAGAGTGTGTTTTTTATAGATTAGTATGCGCGGTGGGGTGTGTAACAAAACATGGCAAATGCTTCTTTTCTAGTCTCTTCTTCGTTCGTATCACCTCTATCACTGGATTTCAATTCAATTTTTGGTTTCATTTGCAATCATTGTTTATGCGTACGCAGGTAATTAAATGGTAACGATATTCGTGTTGATTGAGTGTGTCGGGTGTTGGGGTGAAACTTATGAAATCTTAGCAATAATTAAAAACTATCAACTTGTTGATCGACATGCACGAACTATTTCATTCATTCGTATGTGTGTGTGTGTGTGTGTGTGTGTGTGTTGTTTGGTGGCGCGTGTTAATTTCGATCGCATTTTGTTTATACATTTATAATAAGAATAATATTCTCTTTATAGGTACTTATCCATCATTCGGATGATAAATAGGTATGTATTCGAATTGCGCTAGAATTATTTTAATTAAAATGTTGCTACTAAATTGACATTTAACCAACCGTTTTACTTATGCATGTTGTATTACGTGTTATTTCTCGCTAAAATTTCTTTTACATTCGCAATTAAGATGAATCTGTCTCAGGCACGTCATCGCAAATTAACCACATAAGTACTTGATAAACCAAAAAGAGACAAAATTTCAATTTTTCCAAATTCGACTAGAATCATTGCATTTGTTTACTGGCAGTGTGCAAATTCAAATAAGCTAAACAATTGGCAGTGTTTATTATTTACGCCGCGCCGATTTTTGCGATGACGTCCGTTTTTTGCAAATGTTTTGTTTTATTTGTGTTTCGCTTAATTGTGTTTGAAGGCAACGCACTCAGACTTTCGTTTCGGAAACGCTTTTTGTTTTTGTTTTGTTTTTCTTCTAATAGTAATGTTACTTAATTACTGATTTAACTTTAATCTCTTCGTTATGCATACTGTGTGAGTGTGGATGCGTAGGTGTGTCGGTGTGTGTGTGTGTGTTTGCTGCTAATTAAATAATGTGTAATGACCAAAATGCACGGGGGTTGAATGGTGAATGGTTTGGATATGCTCTAAATTTTTACTAAAGCAAAAGTTTTACAACAAAACCAAGGGTATAACTTGGTAACTCCGTTTCGGTGTTGGACTTGTTGCGGTTTTGATTAAAACTACGATAACAATTAAGATAGTATAGGTACCTCCGTGTTTGCTTGTTCCGGTGGTGTTTCCGATAATAGCAATCATTCTCTATGTATGTACAACTTGTGTTTCTTCGAAACACACGACTTTATATGGGTGGCAGTGTGGTAAGCAAGGTTTTTTTTTGGTAACTAAACATATTCACAAGCAACCAAATTTGATTTGTGTTGCTGAAAACCATGCACACAAACTATACACCATTTGTTTAAGGTTTTACCTTTTAATATACTTATAGGGATAGAGCGTAGGTGTGTGGTGTCTATATGTGCAGCGCATAGGGCATACACTACACATTTATACACTTTTTCAAGTGCATGTGGATGTGTGTTGCTTATGCGTTGCACTTGTAGGCAAAAGGATAAGGGTTTACATTATATAAGTTACAAAACGCGACGTAATACAAAAAATACGCAGAGAAGAAAAATGGTAGTGTTATGAGCTGGCTGGCAGTTATTAATTATGTATAAGTAGTAATTTATAGATATAATCTTTTTATATCTACGGTATAAACTTCTATATAAATTCATTCAATAAAACGCGCTAAAATATCCCACCGTTTGTCTTTTTTGGGTACAGTGTGTGTGTGTGGGTGGCTGTGCAATTCATAGTCAACTCAGTGATTCATGAAATATATCTCAGTCGATATTATTCGCTTCTTCTCTCCAAAGTGTTATATGTGAGGGTGTATGTGTGTGAAGGGTAATTATCATATCAAATATATGTTTATTTTTCTCGCGCGCGGTGAAACGAAATAACTTACGCCGAAGAGATGATGAGAGTATACATACCAATGTGGACATCGCTGCTGCTGCTGCTGTCTGTTCAGTTCCGATCAGTCCGATCGCTGCATGATGATAATTGAATGATTGGTTGTAGTAGTAGGTAAGTGAACGAATTTGGGATAAGTAGGAAAAAATGGGGGATTATTACTATCTCTGGATCGCCGAGTTGAGAAGGAAAGGAACATAGAACATTTTGCTTTCGAGTAGTAGCGCAGCTGCCGATTGTACCTGTAAGCAAAATTGAGTAGTGTTGAGTAAAGTTGGTTAGAAGGTTGCGTTGGGCAGCCATTTACTTCCGGCAGACGCACGAGCAGCTCCTGAAAACGCGCCGGCTGCTGCGGGCAGATGTGGTGCGTGTAGGCGCGCAGGCAAGTCATGTATCTCTCCTGTATGTTCTCCAGTTCGGTGGCGCCCGACGCGCCACCCGGTCGAGCTATAATTTACCCCCGCAAATTACCACTCAGACTCTTTGCCGGTTTTGCGGGTGAGCACTCACCTTGATTCAGCATGGTGATAACTTTAAGGCACACGTACTCCTCCATCGTCAGCTTGATTCGGCGGAACATCAGCGTCACGTGCGTGATCTTCTCGACCATCAACCCAACATCCTGTCGCAATTGGTCCATCGTGATCTGCCGGCCCATCATCGAGGTGAGGCAGTTTTGCAGCGTACACAGGTTCGTATTCACCTACACACACACACACACGCACACACAGAAACACATTATCTCTTTTCTTCCTTTTTTGTTTCAAATTTGGGACCTGGAGACTTACTTCCTGGCTAAATTCCGGTTCGCTGCTAATATCCACCATCTTCGCATGGTGATGATGGTGATGGTGGTGGTAATGCTGCCCATGGATCGCCTGATACGCACTAGTGGTGAGCACGAGCAGCTCATGCCACTTGTGCGTAAGGAGGCGCGTGTGCACCTCGACGGGCAGCTCCAGATAAAAAGGCAGCCGCTTCGTCCACTGCACCAGCTTATAAACAATCGAATCACCAATCTGGCAGAGCTTCTCGCTGAGGTCCGACTTATGATCGAGCAGATCGTCAAGGTTCTGCAGCGTAGCAATATCCTGGAACTCGTCGCAGTCGATGAGCGTTTGGATCATCGACAGCGTGTACTCGATGCTGAAAGCGCGATCGCGTGAACTGCTCACAGCGCTGTCGAGCCGCTGACGCAGGTGCACCACCTCGCTTGGATTGGTGAGCGCCGTCTTGAGAATGGTGCCGTTGACGAGGTGCGGCGGGATGGCGGCAATGGTGGGCTGCTGCTGCGATTGCGGCGTCGTCGCCACCACCACTTCCTGTTTCATTGGCGGCGACAGCAGCGCCTTATCGCTCGCCGTTTGGTGGTGCAACGCGTTGTGATGGTGCTGAAGATGGTGTTGTTGCTGTTGTTGTTGCTGCTGCTGCTGTTTTGCCGCCTGCTGCTGGTGGTGAGTTTGATGCTGTTGGTGTTGTTGATGTTGCTGCTGTTGCGCTGCTTTCGCTGTCTTCTTATGCTTCTTGTACTTGACTTTGTAGAGGTTGTAGACGGCGCCACTGTTGCGTCCGCCGGGCATTCGGTCTTCGCGTACAGCTATGAAGTAATAGGTAAGTTTAAATAACACTTGGTGTGTAAGTGGAGAGGAGTGAGGAGAGATTTACCTTGAAGCACCATTCCTTGTTCGATGCACTTCTTGAAGCGACAATACTGACACCGATTGCGCTGCGCCTTGGTGATCTCGCAATTGCCATCCGCGACGCACGTATACACTCGGCGATTCTGCACGGTGCGCTTGAAGAAACCCTTGCACCCTTCGCACGTGATGATGCCGTAATGCAGACCGGTTGCTTTATCCTCGCAGATCATACAGATCATCGGCTGGTCATCATCATCATTGTTGTCGTGCTGCGGATGTGGATGCTGCACCGGAAGCTGATGGTCCATCACCACGCCGAGGCCGAGCGCCTTTAGTTCCTGCTTCACTTGCCCACCGCCTCCACCGCCATACAATGGCGACGCTGGCGCCGCCGTCGTCGTCGTGTTGGCGTTCGGCGATGAAAGGTTCAACGCTTGAATCTGCTGGTTGGCGGGCAGCTGCGTGAGATCGCCCGCCCACAATCGCTCCATATTCAGCGGCACCGCGCTGAAATGCGAGCCCGTCGTCGGCGACCTGCGCTGCTGCAACGTGGTCGTCGTCGTCGTCGTGGTGGTAACAACACGCCGTGCGGCAGCAGCCACTGCCGCCGCGGCACGCTCCTGCCCGAGATTCAACAGCATCTGCGCGGCGCTCTCCTCCGGATTGGTGCCGCTCGACATGTTCGAATTGCTGCTGTTGCTGCTCCACGCCGACGTGGTCGCGTGCTGCTGCTGGCCGGGCGTTGGTGATTCGATCATCAGCGGAGAAGTCGCTGCCGCTGTCGTCGGCTGTGACCAGATCATCGTACGCACACCGCCCGCCTCGCCCATTATCACCGTCGGCGTTTGCCGAATGGCCGCCGGCGGCGGGTTCGAGTTGGGCCGTCCATTGGGACTGAGCGCATGGTTCACCTTGGGCGGTGAGTGTTGCTGCTGCTGCTGCTGTTGTTGTTGTTGATGATGATGGTCGAGATGGTGGTGATGGTGGCCAGGCGAGAGAAGAACGGCGTTGTTAAAATTCCCACCGATCAGTTCCGGTTTGACGCCATTGATGCGCGAATTCTGCAGCCATAGCTGGTTCTGGATGACGGACGCCTGCGCCGGCGGCTGGCACATAATCACACCAGCGCCGCGATGCGGCGACGAATTACTGCTTGTTGTGGTCGGCGGTGGTAGGGGATGGTGCGCTGGGACATGATGCTGCTGCTGCTGCTGCTGCTGCTGGGGTGGCACCGGTGGTGGTGGTGATGGTGGGCTCATGGCGGCGGGCGACACAATCAGCGGGCTGTGGCGGATCACCGGCGACGCATTGTGCGCCGGCCGCCCCGGCGAGCTGTGCGGCCGCGGCGGCTGTGTGGGCGTCGTCGCCGGCGCCGGCCGCACCGGAGGGCTTTGCGCCCGCGAGACGGGCAGCAACCGTATCACGCTGGTGGTACCTGCATTGGTGCTGCCCGTGCCACCACCACCGTCAAACACGCCCGGCTCCTGCAGCCGGCTGGAGACAACGTCCGTGGTGGGCGGTGGCGCTGCCGTCGTCGGCGCCGCCGGCGCCGGCGTCGAGTCCGGACTGGGCGGGCTGGGGCCGGCGTCCGACATCTTCGGCGACGATGGCGACACCAGGTCCGGGGAGGATGTGCTCGTGTCGGCGACTGATTCGCCTGTTAAACACCGCAACATTGAGCACAAAACGCAATATGGCGGCCGAGCAGTTAGTTACCGTCACTGCTGCAGCGTGAATCCACTTTTCTCCTCTTGAGCTTTAGGTCTTGAAAGAGGCTCATCTTGTCGAGCTCACACGGGGTACGCGTAAGGGTCATAATTCCTGCAACAAACACCAATCAAACAACTTGTTTACTCCTGCATAGCATTGCAACGCAATTTCGTGACAAACAACAACAACAACCAACCAGCGCAAGGACGCAAGTAAGAATCGGTACTAAAATGCATCTGCAAAGGCTTTTTGGATGCAATCAATTTCATTCTTCGTTCATCATTTGCATACGGTTCGAAAGGCCAATGTCAGATTTGGATAAATGAGGAAATGATATTATCCTTGATCCTCACCATCTAATAATCAATACGAAATCGGTAAAACAACGAAACACAATCTCTGTCAATTAAACACGGACAAGTCTATAAATAACGTCCGGTTTTATGCGTGTGTTTATTATCAACCGTAGTATTCGCGAGAACGTAGTGGGTTTCATTCATGGACACCGCGTGGGCGTTAGAAATACAATCCCAAAAAAAATGCATACAAAAATGGCGGAATGACGCCGAAGTCACTAAGTACTCGTACATCCAATATCAATCAAGTGCTTAGTATCGAATTATTGTGATCCGATTACAGTAACCTTGTTGATGAAACTCGCCTCCGCCTCCTCCACCTCCTGCAACTCCTTCTCCTTGATCACTTGCGCATGCCGTCGAATGGCGGCAAGGCGTCGCCGCACGCGTCTTTGCGTTGCACATTTCACCGCTGCCATCCATCCACGTACTGTTGATTCATAGAACTTGACCTTTTCATAATATTGACGATGACGAACAACAATAATCCGAGAGCACAGCACTGGCACGATGGAACAAACGAACGCGGTTAGGTACAGGTACTTAAGTCATAGTTGTTGATAACACGTGGTGCGCGCCATGTTCAGTGCGCTCGGCGCGGCAACGCGCGACGTAGTAGCAGCAGCGTACGCGCGGTGTAGGCATAGATTCATTATGACTGCGCTTTTATCCTACTACTACGACGTTCGACTACTACTACAGACTGCTGCTGCTGCTGCTTCATTCGGATTCGCGGCGATATTTTTAGCATGCGCATGTGTATTTTACATGCGGCGAATGAGTAATTCGCGCAAAACCTGCGCCTGCCTGCGTCCGTCGAGTCGAGTGCAATGGAGATGGAGTTGGAATGCCGGAGAGTGGCTAGAGCGAGGTGCTGAATTAAAAACTAAAAAACGTGCGCCGCAATCGCACTCACAACAGTCATATTATCAGCGCGGCGCTCCCCGCCGCACACGCCGCACCGCTTCCGCGTGCATTGCGTAAGTAAACAACACATCTCCTCTACACGCTCTCTCGCTATACGACTACATATATATCGATTATTGATAAGCGATTTCCGATTCATAGTAATTTTTGTTTGTTTGCACATTTACGGTGTGAAGCGGTGTGCGGCGAGAGAGGAGACTTTTTCACAGTGAGCCGTTCTCAATGAGACATCCTTGGACATTATGCAGTTGACCTTAATAAAATGAACTTTATGTGTGCATGCATGCATTGCACTGCAGAGGAAACAGTTACTACTGCTCCCTAGCCTAGACTCTAGCTAGCCTATTGCACATTGTTTTTACATAAACTTGATATTTAATTGAACAAATAAACCGTTTATTGTTCAATTACACTACGTTGGCGAACCGAACCGAATATGGGCGAATCCAGGAATAGATAAGCGACAGTGGCGCAGAGTCATTATAAAAAAAAGAATGTTTTATGATAACTTCACTAATAATCATCAAAGAGCTGATTTGATAATCTAATCACAAAGACAATGGATGAAAATCGAAAAATTCCATCGCAAAGTCAATTGTTGCCGAGGAATGGAAGGAATGGCACTTAATCGTTGCAAGACATATTTCATATTAGCGCTGGTGTTGCATATTGCATAGGCAGTTGTGTAGAAAGTACAATTTTGCGCTTATATAACATAAATAACCGAAACGTGAAATCTTCGCTATTGCTTTGAGCATTGAACGTGCGCATTAGGCGCCTTTTTCAGTTTGGTTGCCAGCGCAGGCGCTGCAAACAATACGACGTGCGTGTGAATGTATGGACGGAGCCACGGCGAATTCATTGCGATCTGATTGTATCTGCGATGGCGAGGAGAAAGTTGCGATGTTAATGACCTGCGCCGCACCACTATACTATAGCTGAGCATACTGATTGTGC
>JARJDR010018023.1:0-17656 GCA_030264135.1 Myllaena sp. GC000078 | reverse complement strand
CTTTGTGCGCAACGCGCTTTTTGCATGCCGACAGGCTCTTCCTGCGTGCCCCCGATATTCCGTGTGGTTGTTGGTTGTTGTTGTTGTACCGTGCATGGCATGGCTGGCAGCTTATTAATTAACAACTTCTTTTTGCTATTAATGAGCGCACGCTTGCACACTGGATGCAGTTTGCACACGTTTTTCGTCGTGCAGTAGAAAAACAGCCAGTGAGCATTTAATACGTGTTTGATGAAATATTATCCTCAATAGTATCAGTGTTTGTCATTACGAGGTAAATTCATTTCTTGGAAAATCACGTGTGGCGCCAAAGGAGAGGATTACTTACAAGCTTTGCGGTTCTTGCACATTTTATCAAAATACTACGAACTGCAAACGACAAACGAGAACATCTTTTATCTTGGAGTTGAATTTGGTTCGTTGTATAAATTAATGGAAATTTTTTATTTGTGATAAAAAACACATAATTTTAATATTGCGTGGGTGGGTGGCATGCGCTAGATAACGTTTCGCACGCATATGCGTGCAACACTGGCATTTCAACATTTTATCGAATTTTACTTGCTAGCCTATGGCATTTACATGCAATCTGTTGGGATGCATAACGTTTTTGTTGTGATCCACACGCGGTTGGAAAGGAATTTAAAAATTTCCGGAATGCACCAAGCCACACACACACATAGCGCTTGCGCAAATTAAATTTAACAATTTACAAGTTCATAGAATTCAATTCGCCGCCCAGCCAGCACACCGCGCGCGCGCGCCAGTCGCATACAATGTGTACTAAAACTCTAATTGTAGTCATTGGCATTCGTGCGCTCGCGGGTCGGTTCGGGTAAATTGCGCGCCGCGGCACCGCTTCGCGGGCGATCGGTAATTATTAATTTTCGTTAATTTTATAATAGGTCATTACGGCGGCGTTTATTATGTATTATTAACGAAAGCGCCTCGCCGTCCACTTTGACGCCCCTCCTGTTCGCTAATTAAAAGCGCGAGAGCACAGCGCATTGCTTTTCTTTCGGCCCCGGTGCCAGCAAGAGTTATTTCGACCAGCATGGAAATATGCAGCGAAGAAGTGTGCGCACTGGATAAAAAGTTAGCATAAAAAATCGGCTGGAGCAGCAAACAACGAATAAGAATGCGAATGCGCTAGCGGGTAAAAGGGAAAAAATAAGCAAGAACACCACCTACAACAATATCGTTCGATATCTACCTACCTAGGTAGCGCACGACGCCCGCCATCGAGTCGTGCAGGAGGGGAAGGACGTAGGAAACGAACGACGCCGAAAAAAATGTCATGATATTTACGTTATTATCGTGCCGAACGAAACAATGCGTGCACGTCGCGCACCAACACAACTACTACCGGCGTGGCATGCATTTTGCAATCCATGCAGAACCAAAGTTATCTCGCAAAATCTTAAACTTTATATTTTTATCGTACTTATTTAGATTATAATTATAATAGTAAGTTGATTTAAAAATAAGGAAAGGTTGTAGTCGCGACCTGGTTTCTCTTTGCGTGCAAAATGAGTTATTTTCCGACCGCCTAGCTGCAAGAGAAGAAGATAAATAACTTGATTACGTTCTAACTGATTACTTATTACCAGTCAACACATTACATTGCATTACATTACAACACATCACCAGCGGTTTGAAATTATCTCAATGCATTTAATAAAAACATACATTACACATTACTAGTGTAATAGCCGACTCGCGATGTGTGTGAGTATAAATAATTTCATCTCCGCAGAAACGGCAAAAAACCTGTTCGGCAAACAATCATCACACCTCCTCGGCTTAGCTCATAGCATACATACTCGTATATACCTACGTGCGAGTACGTGCGCGGCGAAATAAATGACAGACGGCAGCATTATTAATAACAACGGATTACGCGTGCCGGGCGAGTGAGTGGCTAAACGACTCCGAGAGAATAGCGATTGTGGATAACGCCGCGCCAATGCTGCTGCTGCTGCTGCTGATGATGATGATGATGATGCAGTTGCCGACACGGTGGTTTCGCGCATGTATTCGCACTCAACGACACCGTATAATCGTATCGGTGCGGTAATAATAATCGATGCGTGCCGCACGTGTGCCGATCGAGAGTTAGCAACAGGCCTTTTAATTGCTCGCCTCGTTTGGTGCACCACGCGCTGCAAACTACCTCCTAATTCGCGTTATGATAAAGATTATGTAATTGACCCACACGAACAATACTTGTTTCTTGGTTTCTTTGGTTGAAAAGGACAAAAAACTGATGGAAAATTTGCAATTTGCACATAATTATTACTGCTTAACAGTATGTTTGCAATAGTGTGTTAGTGTGACGGTGATTATTTCATTTAAAAATAAATCAAACGCACACACATTTAATAAGCGAGTATCAGCCATTGCCAACGTAATGCGCCAGGCCGCCGAACAAAAGTTAACTCTCGACGCAGTAATAAACACAAGCGCGGCGTGACTTTCGCGGATGCTGGCGCGGCTCGCGCTCGCGCTGTTTGTTGCATTGCTTTCGCGCCATTCGCGCGCTCGTTGCAGCGAAACATTGACATTGAACTTGAACTTTTATCATTGCTCGCGCGGCCACCCGACGCCGACGCCGACGCCGACGACATTCAATTCATATTATGCGTAATAATAGCAATCTGCAGTGTGATAACCGACAACCGACGATACGGTGGTTGGCATTCCAATTGGTTTACTTTATAATTATCCTTGCGTACAAGATATTAGGATTACAATCTTCGTTCGCTGAGAATTAGTTTCAATAATAAAATAAAATAGCTTCAACATTGGATGGTTTGACGCGCATAAAAATGCAAATAGATCCAGACAGGAACTGGCCAACGAAACGAACGGTACATGGCGGGCCGCGCGGCATCGCCAAAAATCGCCGAAATGCTTACGTAACCGTTGGTATTGGCCACACACACACACATTAAATATGCCAACCGTCGCTTCGGCAACCACTCTCCGCTTCCCCTCGGACTCAAAACTAGACACACATGGTACGCATGTTCGCCATCATTCGCAAGGGCAAAAATCTCGTCGTGGAACGTGTCGATTACGTTGAATTTCTTAGAGGTCAACTCTACCCGCCGGCCGACCGGCCGGCTTCGCGCATCGCTGCCAATCCTTCGCTCTTCGCTCTTCAGCGCAATTCCTTCCGTTCGTTCATAAAACAATTACTGGCTCTGTGCGTATGCTCAATCAAATGTCATCGTTTGCAAATACAGGCAGGCACACAATGGCAAGCGAGGCGCTTATGAAACGAGGTGCGGAATTCGCCAACGGCCGGCCTTGAGCGCAGCGAGCGAACAAGCGCGTCGCGAAACGCAAAACGCGTTCGTTCGTTCGTTCGCTCGTTCGCTTCGCCACGCGCAAAAATTATTGCTCACGCACACACAGGAGGCATATGAATGCGTGCGTTTGTGCCTGTTGCCGGTTGCTGGGAGATATCACACAATACGACCAAATTCTATACTTAATATGTTATTATAGAAAATGTGTTTGGTGTTTGGTTTTTTTGCGCTGGCATGCGAGCAAAATTTTCTCTATCAATTTCCATCTGAACTCTTCGATAGTACTCGTAATAAAATTAAGAATTTGTCTTGCGGTCTTGAACTTTGTGTGCTTAAAGCGGCAATGTGTTAATGAATTAATTGAACCGTCTATGGTAATTCATGGTAAGAAAGCGAACGCACGTCTGAGTGTTGAGTGTAATTACGACATTGCCAAAAATCGTGCGCGCGAGCACGCTATATTTAATTCGCAAACTACGCGCGTTCAATGTCACTTAGTTAGCACTTCAATCGAACAAAGCCACGATCATCCATCCATCCAAAGTAAACGATTTCGACTTTATCAGCCGTTGCATTGCATAATTTTTATTTTACTGCATTAAAATATTGCTTCGATTAGATTTAGGTACTAGGTAGACAAAAGACATCAATAATTTGTTGATCCTAGATGCAACTATTAAATTTCAAGGTCTGCGCGCGTAGAAAAAAAATTCGCAAACGCAAGAGGCGACCGACCCAACAAAACCGCCGCGCCGAGGAGACGCCGACCAAAAATTTAAACGCATCACACAAAAAATTAAACTACCTTGAGCGCGCGACGCCGCGCCGGCGTGCGTTGACTACTTGCCGAAGAAATCATCGATCAAACTCCACCTAAAACTGACTACTAGATCACAGCTAATTTCTACGAGCGCGCTAATCTATAATTAAAAGTCGAACGAACGAACGAACGAACGAACGAACGAACGAACAAAAAGACGAGATTTTAATCGTCAAATAAAACCAGTTTGCATCCAACATCCAAGTCGAATGCGGAAAAAATCGTACGAAAATCAATAGAAAATGTGAGTGTATGAAGTGGAGTGATTCCGATGACCGTTTGCCACCTGATGCGAACGAGTAAAAAAACCCCGACCAGCACATTGACAGCGGCGCAAGGGATGAAACGAATTAAGCTCGTTTAGAAGCGCGCACACGCACACGGATGGTATTGTCGCGCGTGTGCGACGAGAGATGACACACATACATTTCGTGTGAGCTCCCGCGATATTTTCGCGATTCTATTTAGAGTAACAGACTATTGATTTACGAGAGCCGGAGCCGCCGACCGACCGGCGAAAACGGATATGCATCGCTGCGTGTGCATGCGGATGGGGTTGGGGGGATGGCTCTTTGCGTGCGCGCTCCCGAAAAAAAATTCTTTTTCGCGTCCGTCCGTTCGTTGCATCGTCCTGTCGGTAACAATACATTTAGCGGTACGTATCGGTATCGAAAAGGGGGTGAAAAAAATTGCTATACACACGTCGCTCGCTAAATGCGGGCCGCAGCCGACTCCGACGCCAACGACGACTTTCGACGTCAACGACGCCAGCCGGCGCCGACGCCGACGCCGAAGAGAAGGAAGTGGGAGCGTAAAACGAAACAAGCAACATCGCAACCAATGCGTATGTGGGTGGTGGGGTGGGTGTGCAATCCTTTTTCCCTCGTTTCATTTTTCATTCGATTTCGTTGATTTTTTTGCAATGCGACGGACGATCTATACTCGTCGAACATGGCCGTGCCTCAATTTTTCAAATGCGGAAGGAAAAACTCCCGCAAAAAAAAAACTACCATTGGTACTGTGCCGTAGTATAATGTATGTATCTACTCGTATGAAGGGTTTATTCGATTATTGAAATGGTATTATGGCTAGTTTTTTACTAACCGGGTTTTGTTTTTCTTATTCCAAGCATTGTCGCGCAATCGGAATGCAATTCTGTCACGATGCCTTCGCGGCGCGTACCGACTAGAATCTTAGGAATTTTTAATTGAATCGTTAATTCTATTTTCATTATTTCTCTTCGGCACGGCCGAGGACATATTTATGGTGCTATAAATTTCCCCAGGCAAATAGTTGCGAAGGAGAAAAATTGGCCAAATTTATGCTCACGACTGTGCGAAATAATTGAATATTTAACTTTCGGGTTGGAGAAAATCGCGCTGGGATGGATGACGAAATCCTGCGCCATGATAATAATTAGCCGTGTGGTTGCGCTGTGGTTCGTTAACTCGATAAAATACTAACTTATCTCCAACGCTACTCT
Source organism: Myllaena sp. GC000078 (assembly GCA_030264135.1). Lineage (NCBI taxonomy): Eukaryota > Metazoa > Arthropoda > Insecta > Coleoptera > Staphylinidae > Myllaena > Myllaena sp. GC000078. The sequence continues at coordinate 12,039 of JARJDR010018023.1, read as the reverse complement.
CTGCATCTCACCGATTTAAGTAAGTAACTAAGTAAGTAAGCATTTTACGCAATTAGCGCAGGATGCGGGGTTGTTAATATGTGTCTATGGGAAAATGGAATGTCGAATGTGATTTGTGCGTTGACATTTCTTCTTCATCTTTCCCAGAGCGCAGAGAGTGTGTTAATTGATGCGCATCGCGTATTAGATTACACCTCGCGTGTGCGTTCACGGATGTGTGTGCTGTGTTGTGTGTCATCTCGCGCGCGAAAAACACAAAGCGCCATGGAAAATTTAACGACGCCCGACGCGTGAGCGTGCCGAGCGTGACGCTCCGCGCGCAAAGGTTGTTAAAGCGATCGGCGCGCGCGCGCGCGCACGGAAAATGACGAAAAACGCTTCCTACCTGAGAGGCCTGGGCGCTGAGGGCATCGTCGCACACGCATCTCCTCTCTCGACGCAGCGAATTAGACGCAGGCGCAAGATGATGCAGCTCAGCTCGCCCGCTAGGATTTCATCTGCAACATGTATTTTACTCATTTCCAACCAACGAACGAAGGAAGAGAGAAGTTGTGCTCACGCCGCGTTTAAAATGGTGCGCGTTCCAGCTTCACACACAACACACTCCAGTAAAGAAGAGTGTTTGCAACATTTTTCCGTATTTAATGGAAGGAGCACCTCTTCTTCTTCTTCTTCTTCTTCTTCTTCGTCTTCTTCTGCTTCGTTGTTGTGTTCTTCCGCATCGTCACGTCTCTAACGCGTCTTCAATCTGAATCTCCTCCGCAGCTTGTCGTCCTGCGAACGAAAACGTTGTTTTCCAGCAGTGCGTTAGTTGTGGAGCGCTCGCGCCCGCACCGGTAATTAGTGTCGATCGTCGGCGCTCGACCGTGAAATGCAATCCGCGATTTTTTTTCGTTGCTGCTGTGCTGTTGCTGTTGCGATGATGCACACGCACGCAGTCGTGACGACGGCGACGATGCGAAAACGGGATCACGATCAGCCTGCAACGCACCACGTTTGCTACACATTACTTGCGTGTTGCTTGCTCCCAGCCCCCAACGCCATCATCCAATCCCATGGTGTTTCGCGGCCCCGGAGGCGAGTTTGCTATTCTATTGACAGTGCTAAATGACGCACCACGCACCACTTAAATTACCTCGCGGTGCAGCAACAACAATAACAAAAATTGCATACTTGGACTGAGGTTGTGTTGCAAAAAACCACTCGCACTCGCGTTTTGAAATGGTTTCGGTGTCCACCTACTTCTGGAGCCGGTTGCGTGATTTATTACCATACTAATTAATAACCGCTAACGAGAAGATGCGCACCGCCGTGCGCTATTAAGTAATAATTAAGTGCGAGGGAGGGCGCAAGTTATTCCGCCGGGTGTGGACGTGCAGAAGTGCACGCGGCATCATCAACTCTTTGCGCCAGGCGCGCTGCGTCAAAAGCACGTCAATCTGCACGTCGTTTTTCACATGCGCGAATATCGCGCGTTAATTGCGCTTTGTGGGTATTACTTAATTAGCAATACATCACCTTCCAGGCGCCCAATGTTGATTAATTCGCGCAATTGGCAAGTTGTGGCAAAGTACGGCACCACCGCGATTAATTGGCGGCAATCAGCGCGAGCGCGGACCGATTGCAATCTGCGTGGATGCGTGCACGCAGGGCATTTTTCATGCCGACAACAAACGCATTTGCATAATTCGAATGCAACAAGCTGCCTAGCAGGCCGTCCCAACAGAGATAATTCGCAATAGGGGGGTATTTAACGCGCACGCACTTCATTCACATGCATATTGGCTTGAAATCTACTTGTTGATAATAATGTTGTTTGCCTATTCATTAATTGCGTGCTAGATTTAAATACTTTACCATGTTCATCTCATATTGCAATCGTGGTTAACAAGGCGCGTTATAAACAAATTGCGAGTAAAAATTTCCGTATTTATCGCGGATCTATTCCGCATCGAAACATTTAATTCCACGCGCGAGCAGCGCACAGGCGCCGACGGACATCGTCGCTCGCGATCGCCAGTTGTTGTTATCCTGCGTGCCCTGAGCGAGTGCACTTTCCTTCTTCCTACGCGCCTACCTCTATCAATTTCCTTCTCGTCTCGTCTTTGCCTTGGTGTTGTTGTTGTTGCAAAGCGTGCTTTTTATTTTACAAGCCAAGAGTTAGTCGTTAGTCGTTTGTCGGTTGTTAGAGATGTTGTTGAAGGCATCCCGTGTGTGTGTGTGTGTGTGTTATGATTATACTTCAGGGCATCGCGTTGCAGGGTGGAATATGCCATTTCACGGTCCAGAGATGATGTCTAGCCTGCATCAACTTTTTATTGGCGAAAAGTGAAGAAGGAAATTTTCACAAATTATTGGAATCATTACTTTTGCATTTGTCTCTCCTCATTCAATCTCAATTTTCTAGCGATGGCGATTCGATTCCATTCCAACCATCGAAAAGTATTTTGCGAGTGGTCGTTAACCAAATTGAACTAACTGCTAAATAATACATCCATCCATGGGTTTAAACCAGTCACAAAAAACCTGGAAGTATATTAACCACTCATAAATGAAGCCCAGTTGATTATTAATTGCAACATACATAAAAATGCAAATGAATGCCTGAATTACGTGCAATTAATATAGGTTTTATGGTGGTAACAAGTCATAAGACAAGTAACAAGTCAACTTGATTACGAATTAATCTCAATTAATCCTTGTTGCTACTTTTTGGTCAATACTTTTTCTTTCTTCATTCATCTAATTGTCGTGTGGAGTTTTGGAGTTTGAAAAGGTTGGAGTTGAGCGTCGCAAAACGAGTTTAGAATGCAGAAAGAAATCTTCTAGGAAACGCATTTTAATTGCCCTTGACGAGACTAGCGAGTGAATCGCTGACCACACGTTGGCCTGAGGTTCTGGACTGCTCTGCACACCCGTCACGTATGCGCGAATGGATGCGATATCTGTTATTCTAAACGCAAAACGTGCGACCATAACAAAATCATTCGATCCTCGCCACGAAGAAGGGTATGTCCATTTCCCATCCAGCACCTGCTCCCCACTGGCGCTAATGCCAATAATTTCGCATAATAAAAACCTCGAAAATAAAATTAACTGCAACGATTACCAAACAAATCGTATTGTGGGATTAAAGTAAACCGTCTCGACGCCTCTCCGTCGCATAAATTTTTTTCGCGCGCCAGCCTTGAGACGGGCGCGTTTTGCGATCCACTCACACACCCGCACCGGTCGACGGGCGGACGAAACGGATGGCCGGACGGACGGCAGCCGAAATGCGTGCATAATGAGTAGTTGTTATGCGCCAGTGACCAAATACACAAAACGTCGGGCCCTCCCGAATGAAAAAACGCACCCGCGCTCTCTGTGTCTGCACGCAAACAATTAAAACACTCGCGATGGTTTTTGCGAGCGTTATTCAAAGCCGAAATCGCGGGTTCTCGCCATATGTCTGTCCGTCCGTCCGTCTGTCCGCACGCATCGTAGCTGGCCTGGCCTGGCGACTTGCGAATTTACATGTGTTTAGCTCAAAAATGCCCCGAAATAACAAGAATCCCCCTTATTTTCGGACAGGAAGTGTGTCCCGGCCCAACCGAAATGCAAATGCACGCAACTCCGATTATCATCAAACGTTTAACTTCCGACAAAACGGTCAAACGGCCGCATTAAATTGACTATCAAAATTCTCAAGCTTACTACTTTAAAATGTATACAGAAATAAAAGAAAGCCAAAAGCCTAAACGTGAGGAGAGCAGTTAATAAAACATATTCAACAAGACGCCGCCGGTGTAGTGTACTGTGTAGTTTAATGAATGTCGTGCTCCAAGCGAGATTTGTCAAGGTTGCACCTCCGCAAAACTGAACGATCTTGCGTGCGGTATTAGCTATACTCTGGCTAAACTTTTCATAGTTGTATAGCGATGACGACAAACGGTCCGCACCCAAGTTTAACAAGTAGTTATATTATCTTACATACCAGTTTATGCGCTTCAATTTATTTTTAATATTACAGTCATTAAGATGAAGAATGCACTTTTACAGCGTTAATTCATTTCCGTTTCGTATACCTACATACTCAAAAAGTGGAAAGCTATATTTAATAACTAATAACGTAAATAAGTATCTAAAATAATGGACATATACCATAGTTGGTTGAAGGAACGCATTAAGATTCCGCACGCAAAAATGTTTAAGTAATGCAAATGCAAACTTTATCAGATTGGCGCTCGCGCCCAACAGACCCAACCAAACAACACGAAAACTTTTTAATTCTTGCCCTCAAAGTTTTACTTTCAAGCGAAAGCGCGCACGCGTTGTATTCGGGCGCGTCATTAACTGCAAACAGCGAGAAAAAAATGAATTCAACATTATGGCTTTTACTTGCACACGTCCTTCATCAACTGCAATTTTTTTCTTGCTCGGTCTTCTTGTGCTTTGTGTTTTCGCATGTTGTTGCGCTTCCTCGCGGGGAATAATTTTTGTTACATATATTTAAAGTCGAACATTGTTTTTGCGCTGGTGCATGGTGCGTTTCTTCACGTCGGGTAATTTCATTTTTCCTCATACGAACGAGGAGGTAGTGTAGCAGACGACCACTTTGCGTTTGCATTTTATTCGTGGCGCGCGCGCGCGCAGGTATTATGCGTTGCTAACGAGTGGGTTTCAATGCGTCATTCATTAAACTTTTAGTTAATGAAGCCACTCTTCATCCGCACCTCCATGCAAGATGGGTACGCCTCCTCTCCTCTCACACACACACCCGAGCGCTTATAACAACCAAACAACCAACTGAGGCTATATTTACAGGACGATTATTGTTCGTCGGTGGTTACACGTGGACGTGCGCAGAGTAATTGCGGGCGTTCAAACCTGCCAAAGACTCGTCGCGCGCGCGGGAAAGAAGAGGAAATTGGTCGATCGACAAGATACTAGATGATGAGCGGGTTCAATATTAGCTTAATTATTACAAAGGGTTTCTTTTGGCACGCATGATGAATACCTAGTAATGCGCCAGTGTTAATAGTCTTACTTGTTGTCCGGCTTCCTCGCACCTGCCCCCCCTAATCGCATTCACTTTTTATTCATGCGCAGAAAATCGATTAGCGATGTGGTCCACATAATCCGAAGTTGCATGCGTTGGGTTTGGGGCGGGCGGGGGTGCGTTTTGCGGTTTCTCGCAGAAGGCGGGCGGCATCGAAGACTTTCCGGGTGGGGCCATTGCGGGGATGTCCACGTTGCACACACTCACACACTTTTGTATACAGAGAGCGCGTGGGTGGGTGCTGGCGGCGGCGACGGCGACGTCGTCGGCGAAACTCCACCTTTCGCCGGATAAGGGTGTCTTTTGCGCTGCCCTTATTGGACGCCCTCATACGCCTGTGCGTAGCGCCACCACCACCACCCCTGCCTCTATCGCGCGCGCTCACGCCGCCGAACGCCGTCGCCGTTCTCACCGCTATACCACCGCCGTCGCCGTCACCGCCGCCGCCACCACCCGCCTGCCTGCCCGCCCGGTTCGTTGCGTAATTGTTCGTTCGTTCGTTGGTTCGTTGGTTCGTTTTGGCCGGCACGGGTGTGATCGCCATCGATCTCACTTCTTCTCCTTCATGTGTACGGCTTGCAGCGAGCCGCGTTTGATTATTCTGATTGATCGATTTTGATTGATTTTTGCACGAAAACATGTTTTGGCTGCCATTTTTCGTTTAATTAATACCTTTGTTATACATAAATAAAAAATAATTAAGTAAGTAATGAGAATAATAACGGAAGAGGCGTGTTGTGACATGCATAGCGGGGATTAGCGTGCCCGGCGCCTTCATTTATTTCAATTGGCGAGTTTTACATCTCTTGTTGTCCAAACAATAACTAGCGTAATGTATTGATAGATATTGAATGCTTTAAACCGAAATGAAAGCTGTCACTAATTTGTATAAGATTCTCGTCATCTAATAAAAAATAATATCTGGAAACTGGCTGGTTTGAGGCCTGGTATGAAAGCTTGAAAAATAAAGACGGCTGTTTATTGGTTGAGTCCTTGTGAGGAAAAATTAATCATTTCACTTCATTGGCTGGTTTCGTTTGCATATTTACTTGACTGCCTGTTTGGCATAGTGTGCACGTAGAACGCAGGATTGATCATCACATTTCTTTGAGTTTGGTGATAATGCTATTTAAGTAAAAACTTCACCATCGTCCTGGGGGTGTTGATATATGTATTAGTAAAAAATCTTTGTTTTCCCCAGTTTTGTTTTTAATATGTAAACAAGTTTCGATTTCACATGGAAATCATCCGTACTTGGTTTAACAATTCTTTATCAAAATGATTATAAATATATAGGACAATTACACCGCCACATGTGGGACTAGTTATATGATCATATTTTTAGTTAATTGTTCCACAGGATCGCTATAGTATGACTAGATTATTGTTCTGCCTTTTTGAGATTTTCTGCGTTTGCAACTCAGCTGTTAAATGCAGCTGTTGTGTGTAAATTTTGCAATTTAAAAGGCAAAATCGTTGAAAATTAATATCAATTGCTGACAGCAAAATAAGTACTATAAGTACTGAATTTTTTAGTCATTACATGATAACGCTATATATATCATGTTGATTGATCTTATATCTTCTATTTATAATTTCGTAGCCAAATTATTTCAATGCGAAAAGAGAAACATTTAATATTTCCAAGTGCATCATCCAATTGAATAATAAATTGAATTCTTATAGCCATCAAAAATTCAGAAGGTAAACGTGTGTGGAACAATCACGAACATATGTGGCTAAATAAGTATTACATAATCAAATATCGTATCGTAGACGAGCCTCTCGCGAATAATCAGTGCGATAAAAGTGCACACACGCTGCTCCTCTCCAATCTGTCCTCTCTATCTCATATTCAATCCATCTCCAAATTTATATGCATATATTTAATTTATATTCAATTAAGTTGTTGAGCGTACCGTGTACTTCAACCGTGTGGGTTTTTGCTTACTTTTTCGCCGATTGAACAAGAGTTTAACCGATACAACTCTCAACTAACTCACTGACAATGAGATGGGTGGGGAACGTGGGGAATATTGAACGTAATACATACTCGTGTACATAATATGTATGTATACAGCATTGTAGACCCGATGCGAGTGATTATGAACTGGATGAGAAGATTGTATGCGTACCGCCAATGACGAGGCCGTGACATTGAATCATTTACATTAGCAAACTGCATGCTTAAATGCTTAAATCTCTCACTCTCCGGCTTCGATTCTATGATGTTGCTTGTAGCAGCCGCTGATTGACTGGTTTCCACGTAATTATTAACCAATAATTTAATTTATATTTAAAAATTGATGGTTGCAGAGAAAGTAGAACTCGAAATTCATAAATTTTAATATACAACAAAATTTTTGCATTAATAAAAGATGTGGGTGACATTTAAACAAAAACCTTGAACTTGAATGCGTTGTCATCATCCACTCGCGTACAACACTATCTCACACTGCATTGCATTCCATTACAAACTGCAAGCTATTCTTAAATTAAATTAATTCAATCTACGTAATACTTTTAATACGCCGAACTTGATTTTGATTAATCTACCAAGTTTATTAGTTTGTGCGTGGTAACCCTGAAAGTGAGAGGACACCAATAAAGCCAGTCTCAGGCTAGCATCAAATTCGCGAAATGGAAACACAACAAATAATTGCGCAAGCGCCACCCAGCATATAATAGACGAACGCAAACGCGTGATCCTGACCTACTTACGGTTACGCAAAATACGCGTGCGTGCGTGCGTGCGTGCGTACGTGCGGCTCACGCACGCCGAAATTTGCAAATTTGCACCCATACATAGACGACACCATTTACTGCGAACTGCGGCCAATCCGCAGTGCAAATGTAGTCTCATATCTCAATACATCATCATCATCATGATGGTGCATGCAGCGCGAAAAAAAGGTCACAACGCGCCCGAATTTTTGCCAACTTGACCTCGTGCGCGAAAAACTAACATTGTTGATACATAGCCGGGCATGAGTGCCTGCTGCACAGCTAACAAACAAACTGCGAGACAGAAGGAGATGGAATGTGTGCGAAACCATATTCGCCAAACGTTTTGCGCAAAAATATGGTACGTTTCGCGTGCGTCCGATAGCAATGTCACTGGTGATGAGGCCGTGGTGTGTGCCGCCGCGTTGCGCTCAGCCATGGGCTGAAAAGTGTGTGTGTGTGTGCGTGTGGCGAATTTGGACACGATGCAATCGGTTTGGTGTGCGAATTTCGTTCGCACAGTCGTGCGTTTGAAACGCGCCGACGAGTACAACGATAGCGGGGCACAACTCATACTCATGCACGTACGCATGCGTCCGCCCGCCAGTGTTTGCTAACAGCCGTAAATGAATTGTTTCCATCAGGAGCATCATTGTGAATCAAAAGTGAAAGTTGAATCCTGAAACAAGTTCAAGTCAAGACGTTTATTAAAAGAAAATTATAGTTATGTAATCGGTGGTGATTGGTGAGTGAGCCTGGCTGGCTGTGTACGCTGAACCATTGCGCTGCTGATAGGAATATGTAATTCGCGCGCGCTTCCAAAATGGTGACTTGGAATGGTTAAATAAATAAATTCGCCGCGCCGGGCACGCCGCTTCCTTGGATATTTTATTTCACATACTTCTTTGCAATTGGTGAGTTTTAAATCACTTCTGGCTTATTGTTAAACCATCGGAGTCAATCGTAGTGGTGGATGTGACTTAAGTCATATTCCCGACATATTTATAGGATTACAGTTGCTATGGCGATGTTGAAATCTTATCGGTACAGTGCGCATACCCATACAATAGTGCGAGTCAGTTATCGAATAGTGCGGGGTGATCAAAATAAATTTTTGGACAAAACTGAAAAATAAGAAAAAATAAGGAAATAAGGAAGAAGGAAGCGACTAGGTAATATAACGTCAGGTACGGGAATAAGGTCGACGGGGGGGAGGCATAGCGCGCGAGGTTTTAATAATAAATGGCCACTAATAATCGATTCCAATTAGCGCGCGTTTGCGTTCCGCACGAAATTATGCAGCAGCCCACGCGTCCGACGTCGGCAGCGGCGGTGGTGGCGGCGCGCCTCGCTCTTACCCCCTCGCGTCCGTCCTGCGCTGCATGCATCCTTCCTGCCTGCCTGCCTGCCTGCCTGCCGCAGCACGTGCTGCATGCTCTGTAATCACCGTCGCTGACAACCCCATTCTCTTCCCGCCGCGTCGACCACACATCCACCCACTTCTTCGTGTCCACCCGCCCCGCCGTCCCGTCTCGCCTGGTCGAAAACTGAAGGAGTAGTCGGATGCTGGACGAAGAGAGAAGGAGAGAGGAGGAGAGGAAGAGAAAAGGGTTTGGATCCTTTGTTTAGTTATCGGAGCAGGTCGATGGTGTCGAGACGGCGAAGGCGACGGCGGCGCCCGGTGCGGTAATGAGGGTCCAAACTATATCTTCACGTTAAACTAGGACCTCTCTCGTCCTCCTCCTCCTCATCCAGCCTCATCCACTAACCGTTCGTTCATCCCCCTTCCCGCCGCTGCGCTGTTCGCCGCTGCACCAGTGATGATGCGATGGCAGTGAGGAAGGGGGTGGTATGGGCGCAAGGAGAAGAAGGATGCCAGCCAAACCCACCCACCAAACCGCCATCCGATTACCTCACACCCAGCCGCACGTCACATCACACCGTTTCGTTGGTTCGTCCGCTGCTCTGCGCCGAACTGCATCACCACCCCCCGCACACGCGTCTGCATTGCCATCGCTCTCGCTGTTTTTCTTTATCCGCGTCCCTCGTCCTTCGTCCTTCGTCGCGCGTGGTGCGCATACGATAAAGTGGTGTGTGTGTGTGAATGCGTGGCCGAGAGGGTGGTTTTTGGGTGGATGTATGTGCATCTTTGTCGGGCGAGCCTAACCTATTGAATTCGACGTTGCGTTAGGGGGTGGCTTTTCGTGGAGGGTCGTTGTCTAGCGCCGCTGCGCTGCGCTGGTCGGTCCTTGTCGATACGACGCGACGCACCACTGCATGCAATGCCTGTGGGTGGAGAAGGGTGGTTTGAGTTGAGTTGCAGTGCGCACGCAAGCACCGGGGGTGGGTGGCAGTGTAAAGTCAAGACGGTGAAGATGGCCGGTCGTCTAGCCCCGTGCACCGAATTAGTGGGTGAAGGTAGCCTAGATCAATACTAGTCTAGCCTAGTCGTCGTCCACCGGGACGCGTGGGGAGGCGAGCGGGGGTGGCCGCCCCCTCTGCGTCTCAGCATGCGACTCGCCATCGCCGACGACTACGACGACGCCGGCTGCGTCACGCGCTCTCGTGTCTCGCATAAAACCCGTCGACGGCGACGGAGCCGCCCGCCCGCACAAGGCAAGGTGGTGTGTGCGGGGATGGCAGTGGTGGTTGGGTCGAGAGCGCAGCGGACGCGTTGCGAATGCACGCGCTGCACACTCTCGCACATGCATACAATACGCACCACCACTATCGCCGCGTCGTTGCCGCCACCGTCGAACCCTACTCATCCACCCAACCACCCACCCACCACCACCCCCTCTAACGGTGACGGTCGGCTGGTTTTGCGGAAAGGTGTGGGTTGGGCCGCATCGAACGCTTTTCGTCGTCGTCGTCGTCGTCGTCGTCGCCCGCCGCCGTCGCCGTCATTCTCGGCGATGGCGTCCTCAACGTGCCCGGATGCACACGGATGCACGTTGCGTGCGATGCACGTTTGCCACCCTCCCACCGCCCGTGGCCAGCGAGCGCCAACTGGCCCCGAGACTTCCCTCTGAATAATGCATCGCAATTGATACGTCGTCTTGCAGTATTTATGCTAGGTCGCGCTGTTCTTCTTTCACATCCATATACGTTTTCAAAACGGACAGAAACACAAGTTTTATACTTAATTTTAATATTATTTTATTCCCCGAATTAGTTAGGCATACCTTAGCTAGAGAGGCAACCGAATCACACCTAGTATGTAGAGTGTGAGGCAACACAAACGAACAGTGCAGCATCCCTCTTTGGTCGGTATTGTTATCATAAAGTGCATAATAATATGCGCGCTAGCGTTGCGGTGTTGCGCGTCGAGCGTTAAATGCATCCTGGCGCACCCCGCATGGCGCAATTTAATAACCGTAAATAATAACACGCAAGTTGTAATAACGGTGTGCATAAAACGATAAAACTTGAATAAAAACGGAGCGTGCAAATCCGCGACGATGATGCATTTATCTACTGTTACAAGCAGCGCTCAGGATTAAGTTCGCCAAATTGTTAATTCCATAATTAACCTTATTACTTATTTCAATCCTTGCCGGGTTTTGTAAAACACTCCTCGCTTTACGCACTTATATTGACTCTAAAACACGAAACTTTCTGAAATGTGAAATATTGACATGAAAACAAATTTAGTTGATTCTATTCATTAGCGTAAAATATTTTTTATCGTTTTATGCTAAATGTGCGTAGATTATAACATATTGATTGTATTATAATTGCAAATTTAATTTTAAAAGCAATTCTTTGCAAAGGAAATTTTAAAAAAACTTGTCGAATTTGATTCTGCTGCCATTTTTAGTACCCCATAATTGGTATTATGTGGAAATGCGTAAAAACGTAAAAATTTAGGTCACAGCGTGAATGTGCAAACATTTATCGTATAGGTCGCGCGGCAAACTTGAATGTGTGTCACTTTTCCGCTATCACTATCCTAAACAGGATCATCATGGTGATACCCTTTTTGTCATTGTTACACAAAAGACTAAATTACAGAGAAAATTGGGCAGTTATAATTTTAAAAGTTTGCAAATCTTTTGTTTTATTAAACGTAAAGTATTAAAGTAATAAAGTAAACAAGTGACAATGGGGATGTTATTGTAGCAAGTAAGCGTTTTCAAGTTCACTGTAGGTTGTAACCGCGTCATTACGATGAGGGGGTGACTACCCTAATAAAAACGAGCTTACGCGTCTGGCTCCCGCAACAAAAGAAACATGATCGTTTTCTTTACGAGTTTTTATCATGCGTTGTCATT
>JARJDR010018015.1:0-10323 GCA_030264135.1 Myllaena sp. GC000078 | reverse complement strand
TGTTTTCGAATAATTTAACAAATTGCATGTCATCTTCACATGAAATCACAAAACTCACTGTTACTATCTACAATTCAGAGTGTATCAGAAAAACTGAACTGCGTAATGGTTTAATTACACGCTACTAAATTAGAAGGTGATTATTTAGTGTAACACTTTTGATCTCAACCATAAATGTTGGCCATGAGCAAACAATGCGGGATTTAGTCGCTGCCAGGTGGCGGCTATGATAATGAAGTTCATGAAAATGATAAAATATATGAATTTTGAGACGAATTCAAATAGTCAGAACAAAGCAGACAGCAAAGCAAGGCAAGATGAGAGAAATTGTGAAAACTACCAAGAAAAGTGAAGAGTTGCAGATGGATACAATGAAAACAAATACAGAAATTGGTAATAAAACTAATTATAACAAGCTTACAAAATTTGTTATTGATTGCTATTATCATTTTTAAGTGGAAGAAGAGCCAGCAGATTTTGAAACTGCCATTTCGGCCACCGGCTTTGGAAAATTCAATTGGATCCTGCTCTTGGTTGCAGTGCCCTCCGGATGGGCATCCATGTTTGAATCAACGACGGTTTCCTATATTATTCCGGTAGCTGAATGTGATCTTGATATGACCCTCGAAGATAAAGGATACCTTATTTCAATAACATATTTAGGTAAGTAAATGCGCTCTATTGTTAATTTACTTTCAATGAATTTATCTAAAACTATTTCCGCATTGATTAGGAATGTTAACAAGTGGTCTTGTTTGGGGATTTCTCTCGGATACGCTCGGAAGAAGAAAACTACTCGTTATCGGTTTGCTGATGGCGGCATTATTCACTTTCCTAGCTGGATTGTCGCAAAGTTATTCCATGTTGATGTTTTGCAAATTTATGGGTGGTCTCATGTAAGTACAAATAACTCATTAAGTGCTTAAAAAAATCAACTAATTTTCTTTAAAATAAATACAATAATAGAATGATAAGCGTCTATAACTAGCTATAAGATAAAAATTGTCCTTAAAATTATATTTTTATTGTTTGCAAGTCATTCAAATGATGATTTAAGCGTAAGGAAGTAAGGAAGTATAAGAAAGTGCATAATCGTATTGATATTGATATTTAATGCAAATATCTAAGATAAATAAACATGCAATATTTCCGGCAGCATCAATGGTCCCTTTGCGGTGCTCACCACCGTGCTATCCGAATACCACTGCGCTCGCTATCGGGCGCGCGTCGTCCTCTCAATGGGCATCGTCTTCAGCATTGCCACCGTTTTACTGCCGCTCTTCGCCTGGAGTTTACTGCCGTCGCGCGTCGAGTGGTCCCTCTTCAATGGTTTTATCGGTAAGTCACATATTCACATTCAATTCACACCAAATTTTTCTTCTTAATGTTAGTTTAACATTGTTTAGTTATTACTTATTGGATTTTCCAAAATGCGTCATTCCATGAATATTAACATCGTTTGAATAAATATTTACGCTTAAAACCAATATTAATTAAACTAAGAAACTATTACTTGTGTGATTTTTCTAGTGTTGCATTCATGGCACTTCTTCATCTTTGTCTGCGGCTTACCGGCGTTCGTGAGCGGCGTGGCGCACTGGTTCCTCATACCGGAAACCCCCAAGTTCCTTATGACGAGCGGCCGCAATGATGAGGCGATGCGCGTCTTCAAGAAGGTGTACGCAATGAACACCGGCAAACATCCGGATACGTTTCCAGTGCGCGCAAAGCACAAACATTACGCAAACAGCTGTCATTATGATTACAATTATAGATTAAGCAATTACTGGATGAATCCACGTTGACCAAGAATAAGGTCATTTCGAGCAATAAGATGGAAGCGTTTAAGAATGGTTTCTCCCAGATGCGACCGCTCTTCTCCGGCCCACATTTGGGCAAGTTGACGCTCGTCTGCATTCTGCAATTGGGCACATTAATGGGGTACTCTACCCACTCAAATACCATGGCAATATTTAATTATTTGAAATTTGTTGTTTAGCTTAAATAGTATTCGTTTATGGCTGCCGCAATTGTTCACCGTGATCAACGACTACAAATCGGAGCATAACGGTCAGGAAGACAGCATTTGTCTCATGATGGAAGGCTTGAACCCGAACAAAACCATAGTTGATGAGGACGAGTACATTTGTACTTTTGTGAGTCTCTTGCATCACTTTCTTAGGCCTAGGCAATTAAACCTCATTTTAATCGATTTCAGAATACAGATAATAGCATTGTCTACATCAATCTGATGATTGTTTCGGGTGGATCAATCTTTGGTTATCTCCTCGTCGGTTCACTGATCAACGCCTTAGGGAAGAAGCGACTTTATAGTAAACCTCCCTCAAGCATTCTCTTCCGCTTTATTACAATTTATCTGTTTTAATTCGTAGTTTTCCTGGGATTGATATCGGGATGCTGTGGACTTTGCGTTTACTTTGCGCAGAATTTGATGACCATTACAGGATTGTCAAGCGGATGTATTGCACTGTCAGGAATCAACACAAATGTCCTCTTGACCGTTATAGTAGACGTTTTTCCAACCAGTTTACGGTACAAAACGAAACCCACCACCAATCAATTACTTAATTCTAACAATGACTTTTAAGAACTATGGCGGTTGCTATAACAATGATGATTGGTCGATTTGGCGCTATGGTTGGCAACGCAATATTCCCTTATCTGATACATTCGGGCTGTTTGCCACCGTTCCTCTTCGTCGGCGTCGTTATCGCCGGCTGTGGACTGCTTGCGACGCTCCTGCCCAAAACGGACATGAAAGCATTAGAATAGTTATTGCTAGTCACATTTATTTATACTCATTTTTGTAATGTCAATTGGAATAAAGTGGAATACCGAAATTTTTAAGCGTACCTTTTAAGCGTCCTTGATTGCTTCGAAATGGAATTAATTCAAATTAAATGCAAGATAACAATTCGTTGTGTGTGTACATAGATGAGTTGAGTATATCATACGCGTTTGGATGACTTTGATGATGAGTTAATGCCTGGGCGCGAGACGCGACTTAAATCAACAACACGATGTTTTGGCATGGCGAAGTGGTGCTACATTCCTTTGTGGAAAATCGTGATGAAAAAGCTGCACTTTCGGTTTGTAAATGCTGATTACAGTTCATTATTGTTGTTGATGCAATGTGCATGGCAATCGATGTACTAGTACAATACTTGCTTATTGTTTGATAAAATTAATGATTAACATTTTAAAATGAAGGATTCAACTGTGAGTATGGTGTTTAAAGATGTCGATAAGGCCAACAAATGTGAGTCTTTTTTTGCTTCTAATAACTTTGAATTACATTAAATTGGATGAATTTGGATAGTGATAGAACAAGCAACCTTCGAAGAAGCCATTGAAGCAACCGGCTATGGCAAATACAACATCATCCTGTTTCTCATCACAATTCCAATGATTTTCGCGACCATGTTTGAAACCACCACCATTTCGTATGTGGTTCCGGTGGCTCAATGCGATCTCAACTTGGACCTCGAACAGAAAGGATATCTCATTTCGGCTACCTACCTAGGTAACTATTTGCTAAACACTCACACTACTCACTACTCACCCCGTATCCCCCGTTATAACCTTTGTGGCTTGACAGGAATGGTTCTAAGCGCAATGCAATGGGGTTTTGTGTCAGACACACTCGGCCGCCGACGATGCATCATTTGGGGGCTGTTTGTCAACGGTTTCTTCGTTGCACTCGGTGGTGTCGCTCAGAATTTCACCATGTTGCTGGTAGCCAAATTCATGGGAGGTTTCATGTACGAACTCTCAACTAACAATAAGTTTCAAAAACTAGACTATTTTCGTTACCTTTTTCAGCATTAACGGACCTCATGCGATAGCTTGCACGATCATCTCAGAGTACCATTGCGCAAAGCATCGCGCACGGGTGATTCTCTTCCTTGGTGTCATCTTCAGCCTGGCGAATATCGTACTACCCATAATGGCGTTGGGTATCTTCTCCGCACCGTTTGATTTCCATCTGTTCGAATGGGGTAGCTACAAATCCAACAAGAAGTAAGAATTTGAAATAAATTAGATCATTGCAGAGTTTCATTCATGGAACTTGCTGATTCTCATCACGGCCTTGCCAAGTTTCATCAGCGCATTGGCGTATTATCTTTACGTGCCGGAAACACCCAAGTTCCTGATGACTTCCGGACGTAATGAAGAAGCGTTGAAAGTGTTTCGCACGGTGTACATACGCAACACTGGCAACACCGCCGATTCTTATCCAGTAAACTCCCGCAATTATTTTCATACCATTGTGTTGATGATTAAAGTTGTAGATTAAAAGTCTCGTGGATGAAACAAAGATCTATAATGAAAGCCATGTGATATCAAGCGATAAATGGGTTGCTTTCAAGAATGGCTTCAAGCAAATGAAACCGCTGTTTATGCCGCCATATTTGTCGAAAATCGTACTGGTTTGTACGTTGAAACTGGGCACATTGATGGGGTTTATATAGTTCTAGTTTCAATCTATGTCTTAATTAATAAAATGCTTCTTTGCAGATTGAATAGTTTACGCTTGTGGTTGCCTCAGTTATTCGTCTTTATCAATGATTACCAACACAAGCATAATTCCGATGGAGATATTTGTTCGATTCTTGAGGAGAATATCTTTAATAATGTCTCGATTCATGAGGAATTTGATGATTTAGAGCTGGAGTTTGCCGAAGATCTCAGTTTCATCACAGAAAATGAAGCAGAATGCACAGTGGTAAATTGCTCTTTCTCAAAACTTATAAATAATTGTTTAAATGGTTTCAATTCTTAGAATTATAGTAATACTTTTGTCTACTACAACTTGATGATCATTTCTGTGGGCACAGTTGTTGGCTACTTATTTATCACCACACTTATTAATCTACTGGGCAAAAAAGTACTTTATGGTAAGTATTATTATAAACTGCTAAGGTGAAGTGCGGTAAGATCGAAGCAGTTTTTGCTAAGTTCAACTTTAACATTATAGATTTTTTATTATGTTTTTAATATTTGCCCCAACTTAGCATTGTTATAAAGTGCAGTTAATTCTCTATAATTTTGACTAACAGAAATCACAATTTAAATTGAATAGAGTACCTTTATTCGCAGATTAAAAAGACGTGACGGGTGATGCGAACGCCCCCTATGAATGGGGCAAGATCGTTAGTGGTCAATTAAAACTAATTAAAAGCAATATTCTCACATTACGATACCAAATCTGAATTGTGCTGTTGTCATTTACTAAATGCTTTTTACACGATTACATTCTGTGTTTTAATTTCAAAGTTATACATATTTCAATAATTTCGTACGGACGACGGTCGCGCCATATGCTTAGCAGTATGTTGCGATCTTTCCCGGCAACCTCACAAGATGAGGTATGATCGCACCAATTGTGTTCTTGGAAGATATCAAGTATTCAACGGCATTTTTTTCTTCAGTATAAAATATACCTATTTTTCTTCGTACATACCAAAATTAAGCTAAAAATCGAGATTATAACCAATAATTTCAGCGCACGTTCTAAGCCATGTCTAACTTGAGTATGTGTAGTCGTCTTTTGCAAAGCATGCTTGTAAATCGAAAGCACCTCGTTAGTTAGCTTCGTACTAAATCAGTGCAACATTCTACACCTTAGTTTTTTAAAAATTATGAACAATTGGGATAAACTTGGTCAATATCGATCTTGCCCCGGGGGCGATATTGCCCACTTCACCTTACTTGATTTATATTTTAAGTCAGATGAAAATTTTCAGGATTACGGCTAGTATTTTATGGAAACAATAACACTATCATTAAAGTTATCAGCCCGTTTGTATTCGCATGCGAAATCAATAAATACATATCACTAAACACTACATTTTATGCGTATTGTATGGTAATAATATGGATACATTCGAATTCGCTCTTCGTCCTCGCATGACGATGACGAGCGCATGTGCGTTTTCCCTCTCATCCCTCAGGAACGGAGCCGCTCACGTCTTCTGTATTAGCATAGCGAGCCATATAGAGCCATATCCACCATATGGCATTCGTATTTGGCAGGCGTCACCACCCTCCGCCGAATGCGCAACATATTTCGTGCGTGCTACACTGCAGAGACGAGTAGAGAGATATCACGTACAAAATACAAAACCATCGCCGTATCGGTTTGCCACCACGTCAACATTCGCACGCTGTGCGTGGGTGCCGCTCGTGCCGCCGCAAATACATGAATGCGCATATTTTAGGTTGTTTCGAGGTGTTTTCCACCGGTATCCGAATGCGGTCGCACACACTCCGCGCTGGATAGCAGGTAGTTTAAACAACGCCTCGAATTTAATTTATATTCTAATATTTTCATTATTTATATTTGCATTTGACACTTCTGGTGGCTTGAGTAAAAGTTTAGTTTTCATCGGGGTAGAAATTCAATTCACTACTAAGTACCTAGCCCTTTGCGCCGTTGTTGTTTTCGTCCCTTGTTTTGATTATCAATTTTACCGCTTGATATTAGAATAAACCTGCATGATAATGACGGGGAATGGAAGATGTTTTGCATTTTGAAGGGCCAAAGGACCAAAGGACCAAAGAGCAATTTATCTCTTTGCGGACAAGCGACGAGACACTTTCGCCGAATGCTCGGAATGCTCTATAATCATATATCAGTGGCATATTATTTCGGCGATAGATTGTCGCGTTTGGTATAACCTCACTCAGCGCAAAATGATAAATTGTGACGGCAAAAAATACGAGCGCCGAATTTGTTCGGCGTAAAAAAAATGAGAGAGAACCGGCCTGTGGAGAGCGATTTTTTATCGCTGTAATGCGAGCACAATGCATCATGCCCCCCTCGTCTCATTTTCTCTTTTGGTATGGATGGCATGAAATATAAATAAGTTGTTTTGCCGGCCAATACCGGGTTTATTCGATGGTCAATTCCGATGATTAGTGATTGCCCATCAAAAAATCCATTTTTGTTTTTCGCTACGGCATTAGTAACCTTATATGTAGTACACGGTGCGGCATTTTAACTTGCTGATTTAAACGTAAATTAAAAATTGTAGGCGTTGGCAGACAAGAGTGGGGATAGGCTCATTGGAAAGAGGGAGAGTTTAAGTTTTGTTTACCTATTTTCTAAAAATTAAATCGCGCAAATGACGACCCTCATTAGCGATACACTGATCTACCCGATCGCCTTATCTCCTTAAGAGGCGACGTGCAGTGCTCGGCGCGCTCTCCCGATTTGTTTTTGTGGGGATATTTGAAATACATCGTCTACAACGACAAACCTCGGACCCTGCAACACCTCAAGGACAACATCCGTGAAGCGATCGCCAACATTTCCATCGATATGCTGGGAAGAGTGGAGCAAAGTAATTTTTAAAAAAATAGGTAAACAAAACCTAAACTCTCCCTCTTCCCAATGAGCCTATCCCTACTCCTGTCTGACCACGTTTACTATTTTTAATTTACGTTTAAAATCAGCTAGTTGAAATGCCGCACCCTGTACATATTCACTTTCAAACTCGATCATTCAGATACGAATAAATATTCATGTAGCAATTCAATTAGGTGTAAACCAACATAATTTTTATGAATTTTGCGTGACTTTCCGGGTTCATCATGTAATTTTCAAGAAATATGATACGTTCGCACTTAGCAAGGAATACGATACGAGTTGGGCGCCATTGCAATAACATCAATTTCCCTTCCGCGAAGCGCAATGAAATGAATTTGTCATTACGCGCTGTTCTAGCAATTCGTAGGGTGCATCTCGCGAGCGCGTTTGCGAAGCCCACACAAGCAAACAATCAACCCATTAAAATTGGACACGAAATTGAATTCGGAATCGAAAATGAAATCGAAAGCACTGCTGCTGCTGCTGCTGTTTAATTCATATCGTCGACTAATTGAATTGACTATTTTAGTCCGCAGATGAGTTGGCGGAAATTAATCAGGTTAGCGAAAACAAGTTTGGTTTGTCTTTTCAACAAGAAATTTTGCATTCGCATTACAAATCCACAAATTAATTATTAAATCGTATGCGCGCTAGTTAAGTATAAATATTATAATTACTCGTTCCGATGAGATAATAACAAATTGCATCCAATGAACGTAAAATTGTTTAATGAAAACCAAACATTTTCAAAATAGTTGTGGTTTTTGGAAATGAATATTATTATAGTTTTCTACGTATTTGAATGACGTGATGAAAATAAATCTGAAATTAATTGTTAAATACAGTTATTGCTGAAAATAAAATAAATAAAATATTAACAAATAAAAACAAAGTAATTTTCATATCTTTTATGAGTAATAAATATTTAAATGCATTATGCGAAAATCACAGCAGGATTTTCCATTGAATGATAATAGTATTACTACGTATTGAAAAAATATACTAATAATTCAATAGAAAATTTACAACCGGCTTATATTGAAGACTGCAATTTATGACTCTGCGCTAACTATGGTTCTCATGGAACAAAGCGGCGCGCGTCTTGTAAGATCTTAAAGTAATCTCGCGAAATATGTTTCCCGGAAAAGCCAATACCAGGAAAATACCAATTTATCAAGCTTTGCGAATTTCGTCCACGCATTAGCATGAAATCAAATTGAATAGCATTCTGCACCAGGTGGTGCTCTACCTCTCCATACGGATCTAATTACCATAACAAATTAGGATCATGTCGGAATTATGAAAACAACATTAACCGCCCTCTTACCATACTCTCTCGCTCGGTCAACCAAATCATACAACATGTACTCGTACCAACGCGCGCACGGTTCTTAACACAATTGCGGCAATACGTGCATTGCATGCCAGCTGCAGCTGTAAACAATCTTCCTTGGTTTCGCTGCCGACTTAAACGTAACGTCATCATCGGAGCATGTAGCTAGGAACACACTGCAAATTAAATTCATTTATTATTTACTTCCGCGCGCAAACTTTTTCATCATCATTTATATTTTATATTGCGATTCGATGGGAGATTATTAATGGAGCGCAGATTATTACGGAATGATTGATATAACGGCACCGAAAAGAAGAAAGTTTCCTTTCGAACATATCCAAATTGACAAAGTTTTGCGGCTTTTGCGGATTCGCGTGCACCGTATTACTATAATATTCCGTGTTACCTTCTTAGGAAAATCCCTCTCCCATCCGAGCTAGGCAAAAAAGTGGATGGAAAAAATTTCGACGCCGACGTCAAGATATATGCGCTCGTCGACGTATAGTGTGGTAAGATTTAAGAGGAATTTAGTGTTAAATGCGCTTTACGCCCACCTCCCGCGTGCGTTTTGACCTTCCGCCGGTGCGGCGTTTCCTTTTCCCATTTCCACTTTCCTCTTCCAGTGTAGCAAACCAGTGAATTTCAAACGCTAAAATGATAAAAGAAGTTACCGACCGACAACCCCGTTAACTTATTTCTTTTCTATAGAAGCAAACACACCTTCACGCAACCCTTTATTGCGTACTTCCGTCTCCGTGGCTGCACGACGCCGACGCAGGGACGACGAGGTGGTTTTAATCTGCGGTCGGCGTGCTGCTGAATAAATAAAATCGAGCGCACGAGTTTTCTTCATGAATTCTATAGCGGCCCCGGTGTTTAGCACTCAAATGCATATACATCGATAACGCGGAAATAAATATTGCACGCGCGCAAACTCCATTTTGGGCGCAACAACGTAATTTGCAATAAAAAAAGTTTAATACGATGCAATCGCGGCGTATAAACGCAATTAACGCAGGAGGTCGGTGACGCTGACGCTGGATGCTGTGTTGTTCTTTATCATCTTGCGCTTTGGATCCTCCACTGCTTTGTGTTTTGCCCACCGCGTGACCCGGTTTGTATTGTATTGTATTGGTAAGTGCCTAGCGCTGGCTGCGCCCTCCCCAAAGGAAAAAGGTAAGGATAGGAATGAGAAAGCCGTTTCCAACCCTTTATTCCACTCGTCCGACCGATACACACGAAAGCGCGCGCACCCCGCTCGCTTATTCTCAATGATCTCAATAGCGGAAGGCGGATGGCGGCTGGCGGATGGGGGGTTGGGAGTCGATTTCAACTTGGCTAAGAATTCCTAATTTCGTCTTGGCGTCTTTTGTACCGGTTGCGCGGCTGCGGCTTTTAATTTCATACACAAAGCAACCGCTTTTCGTGGAAGTTGCGCCGCGTGAAAAATTATGAATTGGCAAGTTGGCCAAAAATCATTTACACCCGTTTGTTTAATGACTTTAGTGTATGTACTTAATTTTATTGCTCGTAGGGAAATCTAGGGCTAACTTTACAAGAAATGAGATAGTCAACTCTTTGGCACGTGCAAAAA
>JARJDR010018011.1:0-15632 GCA_030264135.1 Myllaena sp. GC000078 | reverse complement strand
TATTTGACAGTAAATTCGTATCATGAAATCCGATTTTATTTAGCAGTCGATTAAATTTGAGAGCCGAATAACTAATCATCGGTTAACGTGACGTTTATGAAATCGGGCCTCAGAGTTCTCTATCGGGATTGGTTGAAATAGACGTAACGTAAACTTAACGTAGTGTGTGCAATGGCCATTACTGCACAAAATGCCCAAACCCAACCAAACCAAACCACAGACCACCACGGACCACACTGGACCACAATCACCACAATGCACCCAATGCACCACACGCAACGTTTGCACACGGCACCACCGCAACCAACCACAACCACGGCACGAATGCGCGCGCACACAAAATTTTGGCAACACAAGCAACGCGGCAACTTGGCGGCAACGGTCTTCAGCAGCCGTTGGCGCTCGAAACCAAGAATACTAGAAACGAATGCAGTTAAGATTGGTTACGATTATGTGGTTACGATTTACGATGGTTCCGATGTAGTGCAGGGGTTGGCAAACCGTGGCTCGTGAGACACTTGTGACTCTTTGGAAAATTTTCGTGGCTCTTTCAATCTTCTGCACAAAAAAAAACAACGAATAGAAAATATATAGAAAATAGCCCCCCTCCCATCGCTCAAACAAAAATGTGACTCTCCGGATCAAATTTCAACACTGTTATTTATGTTATCGATATTTGGCTCTTTGGACCAATGACATTGCCGGCCACTGATGTAGTGTAACGGAAAAGTGATGCTGACTATATTCTGATATGGTTCTAATAAAAGTTACAACGGTTACAACCCATGCACCACCCCCATTTGTCAAAAAGCATTAAACGTTTCTCTTTCCTCCCATCGAACGCGATCATTTAGAAACGGCAACGAACGCGCATGCGTTGTTGAACACATCATAAACCGAATTTCCAAAATGTTCTTTTGCGTTGTAGGTAGCAATGGTTGTAGTAAACTACAAATACCAATAATTTTTATAGATTTATATATAGATATATATATATTTGAAATATACACTTCCACCACAATATACAAACTTCGATTAATATAATCTTTATAATATCATGTAATCAATATAATTTTGACGATTTGTTTTTGTATGCATTGAAGGTTTATCGGCATTCTGGCCCTGCATTGTCGTTCATTTCGGGTCTGCATTTTTAAGTTAAACATCATATTTATACATAATTATGTTATCAGTTTTTCGGTTACAAGCAATGCATAATGCCTATTAATTTTTTTTAAAACAATTATTGCACAAGACCAGATTGGGTGTGGATTATACGTGATCATATCTATAAACTTCTCAATAAAATAAATATGCAATATACCGCAACGGAATTTAAAACATATTCATTAGCATATATGAATTCTCTTGAACGTAATGTATACGTATGTATTGTCATTTGGTTAAAATTTTGATTAATCAACAAGTCAAAATATATCTATAACTTTCACATGAACTCTTTAGTACGCGTTTTGAGCTATACATAAATATGTATTTCTCATGTTTGATATTTTCAAATTATCTCCATGCATTTGTAATAACGAATGAAGTAAGTTACAGGTGTAGCAGACAAATAGATAATATAAACCAACGGCTCCATATTAGAGATAATCACGATATCAATAACAATAATAACGAATATATATTACATGTATAAATATAAGTTAGTTCCGTAGATCAACTGATAATATTGATATACCCAATCACACACAGTATGATTATAATTTTCATCAAGATTATTTCCGTAATAAGATACATATTAATATATTGTTTATATTATTAATATAATTATTATAACTTCTTTCTGTCCCTCTCGCTTCTTTTGTTGTTTTCGTTTGCATAAATATTAATATTGAATTTACATGTTTATTGTGTTGTCTTCAATCGATTTGTAATTAGCTCATTTGGCTGGTAGATTTTTCAATACATAGTCTCTCTGATCACCGCATAAGGGGATTCAAATAGTTTTGAAATAGCTTCAAATTTATATCACTCTATCAAAGCTAACTTCACTACCATTTGGTTTAATTTTATAACTTTATCTTTTCCTGATGTCTTCTACGTTTAAGGCCCTTGTGATGTTTCCGCTACATAGTTATAATATATCTCTTGTCAATTTATAGAATCTCTCATATTATGTGCAATAACATCATAACAAAGGCTTCAGTTATAATAAAATGTTTTGATATCATATATTGATTTCACATACTTTTGGTATTTCCAATAAAACTGGAACAGTTTCCTCATTAACTTTGTCATTAATATATCATATATCATACCGTATCTGTATAATGATTTATACAACTTTTTTTTCAATTCTTTAGTGTAATGTCAAAATAGATTCTAACGTTCGCAATCTTGCGTCTAGACTTTTGCTATCGAACCAATTTTCACGTAAAGCAATATATAATACTTGCAATGTGGCCGCATTTCGTGTAAAGTCCAATATTATTTATTTAACTAAAATGCGTACTTCACACGCAACGGCATTATTAATTTTGTTTTATCTTACTTTCTTTCTAAATCGAAGAATAAATTTCAAACAAATTCCGAAATACAAACAAGAAGGACAAAGAACACAGATGATAATAAATAAAACAGTAAAATTGCATTACCTAGCCATGTTTAGCTTTAAGCACCAGAACTCTGTAGCACGTCATTGACAATCACATGTACAAAAGCGCGAATTGCATTCTTTTACCAAAAGCAACAAAATTGATAACAAATTCGAACAAAACAAATTCAAACGTATATATCGTAAGCAAAACATCGCCAAAAAGATCAAACCCATTGGGTTTATAATCGCGCTCGACTGTACCACGTATGCATTATCGCCATTCTATCGAACTACTAGCGTGTTTTTATCTTACATTTTACACATTCCCATATTCAGTTTACGTTGCTAGGCTATTATATCACTCAGTGCGGCGCTATATGGTAATAATAGTACTTGCCCACATTCCATTCGCACACCTCCTCTACTTATCCTCCTCGCTGCTCCAACGCTTCTCCTGCTCTTCGAGCTCCTCCTGCCAACGCAGCTCACACGCTCGTAGGTCGTTCGCGATGCCTTCCTCGTACGCGTCCGAGTTCGTATAATTTGCCATGCTCGGGTTCAGCGACGATACAATGCGGTTCTAGAAAGAAAGTCGTTTAGATTGTTACAAAAACTGTGAAAGAAAACATACAAGTCGCGCTTCTTTCTGTCGCTCCTGGATGCCTTGTTCGATGAGCTGCAACTCATGCGTTAGGCGTTCACCCTCGCTTAACCCCGGCGCACCGCCGCCACTCTGCGTCACCATCTTCAAGTCATTGAGTTGCTTCTCCAGATTGCGCAGCTGCAACTTGACACGCTGCGACTCAACGAGCAGTTCCTTTTGCGGGTCCGGCACACGTTGGAAGTGCACCTGCTGCGACCCAATCATGATATACTCGCCGTTGGGCATCGGTCCACCCGAGTATACCGGATAACACCATGACGTCACCGGCGATGCGGTCGAAACAGGCCGTCGCACCATCGACGCGCCACTACCATCGCGGAATGCGCCTTGCACATTTGACGGAATGCCCATGTTCACGTTCATATTCAGGTTGTCCTTGTGCATGCGCGAAATCGGACCATATTTACCGGCAGCATTCACGCCGTCGTACGGCACGTAATCGTCGTCGGTTAGAATCGAGTCGGAGCGCACGAATGTCGGGCCCGACGGGGTGATACTGGTCGTAAAGTTATACGGATTGATTGGACTGTCCGGATCATGATGATGGTGATGATGATGGTGGTGGTGGTCATGCTGACGTGCATTGTTCGTCGCTGTATTGCTGATAGCGGTTGCCTTATTCTTGCCGACCACCTTCTCCAATTGACTGATCACCTCCTGCTTGCGTTGGTGCAGCTCGGCGAGGCTCTGTATACCGCTCCGATTGGGCTTGCCCTGTTTACCCTCCCATTTCTTGGTGTCTGATGCAACAGTGGCGACGGTGGGATTACGGACAGTCGGATTGTATTCGGCGGCGGCGGCGGTGGTGGTGGCGTAGAATTGGACGTTGTGCGGCGCCGTATATACTTCGTTGGGAAACGGCATCGCGTTCGCCGTGTACACCGGCTGCGTGGTGGCAAAATTCCCGTTCCCAAAGCACATGTCGTAGTGTGGCAGCGGTGCCGGCATAGTCGCATACCTCATCGATACCGGCGTCAGATTAGGCGTAGCCGCATAATACGCCTCGGCGATGGCCTCCTGGCTCGGCAATTGCGGGGGCGATGCGTGAAGGTGCATATTCGGCGAGTGGCTGTCACGATCGGAGCGCCGCGTAATGCCCGGCGTCGAACGCTGGCGATTCTTGGCGCGATACTTCTCCAACTCGTCGGTGCTATGCGCAAACGTGCAGTTGGTGCCACGAGGACAGGAACCGCGCAGTGAAAGGTCACGACACATGCTGATTTTATATTTCGAATGCGGCGAGTGACCCGGATCCTGCACTTTGCGGCTGCCGTGCTGGTGTATGAACTCGACTAAACCAGCAACGACGTGGCGGGCGGCGTCGAGAATTTCAGCACATTCTATCCATGTTGGATTAGTCGATTCTAAAAAAATAAACAACGTCCTATAAGCCCACCTTTCTGGGTGTACTCCATTATTCGCATACCAGGTGTAAAATCGATTGCAGCTAAGAGATCCAGATGACTTCTCAGGACCGATAATTTGCCAGGATCTCCAGTGCGTTGCAGAGCAATGACAAGCTCCTGGACGCTCTGTGCAAATGACTGCGGCGTTTGCAACTTATCGATGATGCTCTGCATGTGACTCTTGTGCGTCGTATCGCCATAGAGCAACGCAGACCATTGATCCGGTGCAATTCGCAATCCGGCTTCAGTCGCAATCTGCACGATCTGTGCATCGTGTTCGCGCCGTAGTGCTTCATACGTCCGAAAGTCCTCCTTCAACTGCATCAATGACGAATCGCCTTCACGCTTCGACACCTTGAAGCAGGAAGCGCGATAAAGCAGTTGCACCACATGCCCGATACTGGTTTTCGACGCTTGCGGAAAGTGCGGTTCCAATCGCTGCACCACAAACATGACCAGAACCTTCCTCGACAACGCAGACCCATCCTCCAGAGCGAGCAGCACAAGCTTCAACACTTCCTCCTGCATGGCCGGCCCGAGAAACTGACATCCTCGAGCACGCACTGCCGCCCACAAGTTGGCGGACAACTGCTGAGGATTTTGATGTTGCAGAATCAGTTCGGTGACGGTGCGCTCGCCTAACGAGCGTGCCGCTCGCAACGCACGCATCCGGCCCTCCTCCTCCACCAGCTGGCAATTGACCAGAGTGACCAGCTTCCTTTGCATGGGCCGCGACAACAGATTCGTGCAATTGCCCACATTGCAATTGCCATTGTTTGATGTTGCATTTGTCAGCGGCTTCAAGTACAGCGCTAGTTCTTCGATGCACTTGCATGACACATCATAAAAGCCAACATTCTCTCTGGCTATTATCTTGTCATCGATGCCATGCTTCTCTTCACTCTTCACATTGCTGACTAATTGTAGAAGAGCTGAATTGATGGGCAAGTTCTCAATTTCAATGTTGATGTTCGTCTGATCGAAGGGGCACTGCTTCCGATGCAGATTCGAAAGGCACGCTCGGCATACGGTGTGGCTGCAGCCGAGCGAGATGGGCGCGCGCAATGAGCCGTCGAACTCGTTGCAGCACACGGGACATGATAGGAATTCAGTCCACTGTGGAGCCTGTATTGGCATTCTGAAATGCAACATCATCAAGTATGTTACCCAACAAACTGCACAAAAACACAGTGAATTTTTGGTGCTAATAATTGCCAGCAAACACCCAATCACTCACCCAATATGATTCACGTTTGATAACAAATACAATGTACTAATTTATTATAAAATCAAGCGATTGAAATGCGTTTGCATTACAATGTATTGCATAATATTATCGGATATTGCACAAGAAATGACGCCTATCAGCGAATGGAAAACAAACGGCAGCGATGTGAAAAGAAATGTGCGTCGAAAATGTGATTTTTGCGCGCTGGTATTTCCCATGCGTAATGACATTATTAATTAGGTATACAGCGATAACGTCGATGTGACAAATTTGTTGACCTTTAACCTTCAAATTCTCACGTTACTTATTTTCGTCGTTGCGCTCGTATTTTCCGGGAAGTCACGCAGGCAATCTGCGTATGGCTTACACGTTCACCGTACTTTCATCCCCGATATGTGCGCACAATTTATCCGCAGCCGAGCATATTTTTGCCGCGATCGTCACAAACAGATGATGGTATGATGATGACACAGTCGTTTCTTTTGCCACCTGGCCAACCGAACAATACTTTAATGACGATCGCAAGGCGATGCGCAAACATGGATGATGCGAGAGATACGCAAAATTTCCGCAGACTTACCTTGATTCTTAATCATATTATGCACACGCAGAAAACTTAAATGAATCGCGATCGCGCACCACTTGTCAACATTTCTCGCGAACGTCGGTCGTGTGCGCGTTGTCGCGTCGTGTTGCTTGGCGGAGCAGGCGGAGCAGCACGCAGGCAGCGAACAAGCAGCAGATTTGTTGTGAAATTGTTCGAGAAGTGTCAAGAAATATTTTCGAGGTGAGTGACTCGCTTGCCGCACGTCATCGTCGCACAGAGTGAAACTTGGTGAAACTTGCATGCATGAAAATCCACGAAATAAATCTGCTTCAACACACTACTAACACTTGAATCGTTCTGTTTCAATAAGATATCATTATTATGGGCTGAATAATATAATGACACTGTAAGTTTGAGTATTAATATAACTTTTTAAAAGTTAAATTTCATCTTCGGCTCTGTGCCACCATCCCGACCTTGATAACACTGCCATCTATGCAGATCAGCCGACGATCCATAACCTCGCTTTTTTAGTCCGTAACGTCCATAACCTCCATAAGCTCCATAACAAACAAAATTAAAACATCGGCCTTTTACTTGCGATTTTATGATTTAATTATATTATGGATGCACCAATTTCGACAAAAATTAATACCTACAATGAATTTATCGAGAGTAAACTCAAAGAAGATCTGAAGGCTATCGAGGTGAAGTTGGAGCGGCTGCACGAAGAGAAACAGCACTGGCGGGATGCAAAACTTAACTTCAAGATGCTGCGAACGTTTAGGGAGAAGTGCCCTGGTAACGATCTTGAACTCCACGTGCCGCTCGCTGAATGGGAGGAACGGGCAATCGTCGCCAGCGCGACGGTGACAGACTTGAGCTGTGTGCATGTTGTGATTGGTTGTGGTGTGCGTTTGCCTATGGAACTTGATGAAGCTGATAAGTATGCAGATATTAGGATAAAGGCTCTGGAAAGGCAAATTGCTCATTATATGAATCTGGCTGTAGAGGTCAAGGTGCACATTAAGGTAACTCTCTTAGCCATTAATGAATTGATGGTAGGAACATCATCAGATACGAAGCAAGTGCATTCTAGTACAAGATAATTAAATTCAATATTATTTTCTATGCGAATGATATTTATATTGGTACATCCATGAAATGAGTTGATTATATTTGATGGGTTTGTTGTTGAAATTTGAATGAGAAAAATTTAATGAGTATAAATATGGTTGGGATTTATTTTTGTATAATTTATGTACATTCACTGCAAACACGTTAAACTGTATAGAAATATTGACTACATTTTACATTTGGGCTGTAACAACAATAATTTTAGGCCTGCCACTGACTACTTTCTTGCAGGGAGCCTTGTTCGTTCGTTTCATTCGTTTGTATCATTTATGTTGTCATCCATCAGATCCGTTCGTTATCAATAATCACAATCGTGATATTTACGATAAGATTAAGTATGTTTTCAATAGTTATATAACTTAATTTACATACATTTTTATGATAAATACGTTTTTCCCAATGCTTCTTATTCGTCGTTGAAAGATAGCCTATTTTATTACGCGTTTAGGCGTCACTTCATTGCTTAATTATTTTGTACAACTTTTCCATGCTTCTGTTGCCGATTAATTGTTTAACTTTTACTTTCCTTATTTGATAAGGATATACATAAGTACTTAAGTACTTATTATTATATTTGTTTAACTTTTTCAATTTATATAGCACAGAAAAAAAATATTTGACATTTCCTGGAGTATCAAAGCAATTTTGCAAAACTGGCATTTATTGTAATTCTGCAGACTTATCGTTTTTGTGCCTTCACTTCATTCAAATCAAAAAGCAATTGAATTATTTACGCTTATTAAAATTTCCAGATACTTTATATTAAATATTTGTTATTAATTTTGATTCAATTTACTGCTTATTCGCAAATGACAATTGTGATATGATTGACTCCGAAATGATACAATTTAGTGTATTTATCATTTAATTTCGACTACTTCGGAGATGTTTGTACCTTTAGGAGGATAGTAATTACAACTTGATCAAAATCGAGCTCCTAATGCGTTTTCGAGTAGAATTCCTCATCGTCGATATCGTACATTTCATCTTCATCGTCTTCGTCATCCTCCTCGAACTCTTCGACCGCTTCCAAAATGGGTGCGGGACGAGTGGATCGTGGTCGTAGCGTGTGTGTCACTCTTCTAATTGGCATGCTCGGTTGCAATGTCGTTGGTATTGGTGGTCGTGTTGGATGCGCATCATCCACTTGGTCACCGATATCTTCATCATCATAGTCATCCTCCTCCTCTTCTTCCTCATCGCCTTCATTATGATTCACGTGTTCAATGACTTGTTTTGTTTCATCGTTATTTTTATTAATTTCTGTGCTGTCCGTGTTCTCTAATTCTTCTCGTACCGTAACTGTTTTCTCTGTCACAGTAGGCGTAGGAGGATCGGTTTTATTCTCGCCAGATTGTGTTTCTTTATTTGCGTTTAGCAAATCCTGTTTTGTTGTTTCTTGGCCAGTAGAAATTTGAATCAATTCAGTCACTTCTTCCAGTAGTTCATCATCATCTTCCTCGTCTTCATCGCCCTCTTCATATTCAATTTCTTTAGCTCTTTCTGTCACTTCGACTTGTTCGACAATCTCCAAATGTTCATCATCAACGCTCACCTTCGTTTGCGTTTCCACATCTTCCTCGGCTATCTCTTCCAGCACCCCCTTTTCATCATTCTCGCCGCCGCTCCCAGGGCCCCCAGGGACAATCACATCGCCACCGTTTTCATTTTTATGCTGTGCACTTCCATTTTTAGCACCACTATCATCGGTGCTGTCGTAAATTTGATGTAACTCGTCAATATCGTCGTCGTCGTCGTCGCCGCTATCCTCATCACCATCACTTCCGCCTTTGTCGACGTCGATATGGGCGAGTTGCGAGGACCGATTTCAAATCTGCGCGTAGTTGGTGCAGTGCGGCAGCGGCGCCGACCACTCGCCGTTCGGCTGGCAGCGCGGCCGCTCCGCCTCCAGCGGTGCCTCAAAGCCGGGTGCGCATGTGATCTGCAGTTCGTCGCCCGGCTCGTACGCGAACTTGGTTGGCGCCATTGCGCCGTTGTCGGGTTCGCCCAGGTATGGACAGCGTGGTTTACCTACTCATTCGCATAAAACACATGCCATGTTATAATAATACATCGCCAATAATTGCGAATGCCGGGGAAAGTCTTACAGAATGGTGGCGGATGCGACCAGTAGCCGGACTCGGTGCAGATGATGCTCGCTTCGCCCTCGAGACTGTGCGCGCCGCGGCAGGCAAACTGCACTAGGCTGCCCACCGCATAGCGGCCGCCATCCATGCCTGCCGACTCTGACTGGATGAGATGACCGTTCACGGGCACAATCGGCGGCGGACATTGTATCGCTATCGCAAACAAAGGTGATTGCTCTGGGAATATTGTCGTATTTGATGTTTTGGGGGGGAATGGAATTATGCAAAGGGTATTTGAATGTCTCCAAAGACGCATTCGCCTCTCGATTTTCTCGGACTACCTATACGATATCTGATAGCAATGACAGTGTTTTGTCCATGGCCTACGAGATGACTATTAGTCCCTTATTCCCCAATTCTCCATACGAAAATCACCCGACCGGAAAGCTCATATAGTTGGGGTTTGCGCCGATAATAGATATCACCTTCCCTTGTCCGTCTACCGTTTTCTATTTGGCATCCACCGATTCTATAGCCCATTTTGGAGAGATAACAGAAGGTTTGATAGATGCTCGGTGTGGGGTTGCCCGCTTGGGAATATTCAATATAATTGCTTCAAATCTTGGAGTTATTTGATTTGGAACGTTATTTGCATATTGCGACACTGCTTTATTACTTATTAGCTCTTCGTATGTGATAGAAACATTTTAGTCAATTTTGCCGTTTCCAATAAATTTTTTATTCGCAATCTTAAACCTTTACCGCCCTTGTTGAGCTGTGCAACATAGGTACCTAACGGATGCATATAGATCTATTACACAATACACAACAAGGGTGGGTTTGGGGATTAATTTACTACAAACGCCCACATCTCCAATCGCACGAGGCCGCGCGCTCGCGCAAGCCAAGACAAATTGTTTGCCCGATAATTAACTCGAATCGTAATTAAGTACCGATTGTAAATCGACGAAACACTAAATTGTCATTTCCAGACCTCTGCATCTACAACCTTCCCTTTGTTCCACTCCAGAAAACAAATCTCTTTTTCGCTGATTACTACATAGTCTAAATAAAGTGGTTGGCAACCTCTTTTTTTAGCGGTTTGCTTGCAGAACTCTTTCACTTTTAACGCAATGCCAATGTAACCGCATGATAATATTAAAAAATTTCGTATTGTGCTAGACGATTAGAGAAAATGTCAGGAAACCTCAGAATTCGACGGAACAAAGGTTAATGATCATTGGATTTATATTAATAGCGGAGCAAAATAGAAACAAAGACTTACGGACACATTTGGGTAGCGGACCGGACCACATGCCATCCAACTCGCATTCGAGACCCGGCGGGCCTATCAACCGATAGCCCCACGCGCAGCTAAAGACGGCGCGCCCGCCGTACGTCGCGTTGTGCTCCTCAAGCTGCAGATGTGGCTCGCTCAGTCCGTCGACGCCGTCCAGCGAGGGGCAGAGCACCACTTCGCACGTGGGCACACTATCAGACCATTTACCTACAATCACGACGCAATGTTCTTGTACTATTGATGCAAAACCAAAGGGGTAGAATGACTACGCACCGGAAGCTTGACATGTGATATTCGCCGTGCCCTTGATGCGGAAGCCGATGGGACACTGAAAGAGGGCCGTGTGCCCTAAGCGGGTGCCCTCGATGCGCACGGTGAGATGCATGCCGGTGACGGAGATTGGCTCACAGTGTACGGCTATATCATAGCGAATTTGTAATAAAATTGTTGGTAGTTAACATAAAAAAGTTGTAGATGGAAGCAATATAATATAACAGGGGGGCTTAATGTCACCGCGCGACGATGATTAACGATGGCTGCGAACGAGGACAAAGTTTAGACCAACAAGCGCGCGGTCGCAATAACAATATGCAAGTGTTCCATGTTGTGTGTTGTGAGCACGACGAGCGAATTGCGTTGCGCGAATTCTCTGATTGCACTCCGCGCGTTCGCCCAGCCCAGCTTCGAGTGGGTCAAGCATGTTCCAGCATGTTTCTGCCATGTGCATGATGGTGGTCGCTGATTTGCATGGGCTTGTGGCAATGTCCAGGGGGACGACAGCGGGTCAGCGAGAGTTATGTATCGTATGAAATAAGCGGCATAGATGTAATACATATGTGTGTTGTGTGTTGGAGTGCTTGACGAAGGGCATTGCATTGCAACACTAGCAGACCGACCGACAGCGGCATATGCATAGATTCAATGATATTCGCAATGTCTTTATGGATACTTGGTATCATTGACAAATGCTTCATGTTAATTTTATAGCACTAATGGCGATGCGTTAAAAACTAAAACCGAATGGTAAATTGTATTTGAATTATTGATAGATTGGCTTACCAGCGACATGTAGTGTAATGCTATTCGTGATGCCACGTGGTGTGGCGCATGTGAACATGCCCGAGTCCTGTGGTTTGGCGTAGTACACGGATAGTCGATACTTCCAATCGCGTTCTTCGGCCGCAATCGCCCAACCTGTCGAAAATACCAAAATAAAATCAAATTAACTATTTTGTGAAGATCACTTATAACTAATTGAAAGTTACTCGTAGTTATGTTTCTAAAAACGTAACTGATATTGGGTGGGCCGGTTAGTTTTTAAGTTTTTTTTGTCAACTTTACTCCTTTATTGTGAATAATTCTGGATAAATCTAATTTTCAAAATATTGCCCATTGCTAGCCACTACTTTTTCCCATCTTTCGGGTAGCATCCTTTTCCGCGACGAAAGAACTTCACATCTTTGGCCGTTATCCAGTCATCGACCCATTTTTTGACTCGTAAGAGCGTAAGTGCTGGTCGGCCAGGCTATGGGTTACTGATCGGAAAAGGTGGTAATCAGAAGGAGCAATGTCTGAACTATACAGCGAGGTGGGTTAGAAGTTTCCACTTAATTGTTTCGAGGTAGTTT
Source organism: Myllaena sp. GC000078 (assembly GCA_030264135.1). NCBI lineage: Eukaryota > Metazoa > Arthropoda > Insecta > Coleoptera > Staphylinidae > Myllaena > Myllaena sp. GC000078. The sequence goes on along the minus strand of JARJDR010018011.1, from coordinate 3,078 downwards.
TTAACGATCTCCGCAATATTCGACCGATTGTTGTCGTTTTGCAGGGTGACCTTGTCATGTCTTTCACTGTAATATGGCCACTTTTCCTTCCTTTCGATAATTCCGAGTAATTTTAAACAGTGCAAAACAGCTTATCCCAATGTGTTTGACAGAAATTTTCAATTAATTATTTCTCCAACTGTTTTCAAACTTTTTCGGCTGACCAAAACGTCCCTTATCTTCGACGTCAAGATCGCCATTTTTAAACTGTCGAAACGAGTACTAACACGTTTATTCCGATGGTGCATAGTCACCGTACATTTCACATAGCAAACGATAACTTTCAACGGCTTTCTTTCTTCCAATTAAAACAAAAAATAACGTTTCCCGCAAATTACGGTAAGATGGCACAAAAGTTGACATGTTGTGAGCACAATAACAATATGATAATTAGATTTCGGCGAAACAAAAAATACTGAAACATAAAGTTTAATGATGAGGCTTTAGCATGAATCAGGTTGCCGTATTATTCATTGCAATTAATAACTTTTGCACAACCTTTAAAAAAAACCTTAAAACTAACCGGCGCACCTGATGACTGTACTTAATTAGTAATATATATTCGCTGTAGTATCTTGGAGCTAAAACTAGTTACTTTTTAAAAGTAACTTATCCTGCCTAATAGTGTAAATTTCAATATTGTGATGCACATTAGTATACATATTCTAAAACTTGGAAATTTTCAGAAATCGCCCACTTTGAGATTTCATTTGTGCAAGTTTTGCCGAATGCTGAATGGTGAATGCTAAATAGCGAATTTTAACAATACCGCTGCTATGAAAATGCTCTTGCGTTGCGTTGCGCACGGCGAATACAACAGCAATAGGAAATGCACTACGACTACAGTACGCTCTCGATTGTCCATGTGTGAATGATCCGATATTGTTATCCGACACACCCTGTACTCGTATACCACAGTCCAGCAATAAGGGGTGTAAACTGGATAATTACTTATAGGTGCAGAATGTACTTGAAAACAATAGATGCGACCTGTCCCAGCACCATTGCACCTTCACTGGTTACACTCAAATTTCAAGCTGTTAATCTGTCTGACTAATTGTCTCTCACTTAATCCCAAAGCATAAGCGGGAATCAGAGAAAACGATGATAGCTGATCTGTCGAGCACGACTCAACAAAAAAATCACAGTCTTTATATGGTATATTTTTATAAATGCTACAATAACCGGCTTCAGACCCGCGCATCGGTCTTATTCATGATTTTCACTCATCCAGTCAATAGTGTGGATAATCCAGAGTGCACTGTACATGCGGTCGGTATGACCGGATGTCGGATGCAAATGCGAGAATGAATGTTGATGCAATTTGAAAGGGCGCGGGCGCCGCGAAGGTAACCACCTTGCGACGCGCACGCGCGCAAATCGAATTGTATAATTGCAACGAGGGCAGATTAGCTGGCGAAACGTAATAGTGCGCGCTGCGTATGCAAGCGATGGAAATATGAATAAAATTATGCAAATTTTCCACCGGACGTTACAAAGGTTGGAAAAACGAATGCGCTGTGAAAATGTTAGGAACGGAGAAGGAAAGCAAAGTGGGTCGTGAAAGTTTTACAGTTGGCGCAAAAATTATGTACACATTTTGTTGCTCGTCTTCGCAAGGAGTGTTTGCGTGTATGTATAGTAGTTATATGTATATACAAGCCACAAAGTTTTGGGTTAGTTGAGTGTGACATTAGTTGGCAAAGCGAACGGCAAATTATGTCAACTTGTCATGCAGTGTTTCTTGCTTGTGGCTTGTGGCACGAATCGAAACGCAGCGGGGTCAGAGGTGATGATGAACTTTTCCTTCAACCGATTTACTAGGGATTCGGACCTAGTTCTTAGTAAACATTTTCATGTAGTATTCTACTAAGTAAATCGGGTTAGTATACATTCAAATTTTTAGAGAATGACTTTGAATATACATTTCTCATGTGAATTTAAGGAACATATTGCAAAGTACGAAGTATGGTCAACATGAACAACGTATACTTACGTACTATGTATATATTTACCATGTGCGTGATTGTATAAAGTTACCTATGTGTATGCTGATACCAGGGCGCGTATGCATGAGGGGTGGACATGTATATGTACATATAGATTAGTGCAACTCGTACGCGTTTCCCGTGCGCCTGATTTATGCTCCCCGCGTTGACACTTTTTTCTAAAGCGCCATCCCGCCCCCACAATGAGCATAGCATGGTGTCCTTTTGCTCGGGGGAGGACAATGACTAGTCGCATCTACCTTCATCTTTTCAACCTATGCAACGTGCGTGTTTGTATTCCCAGCTGGTTTCAAACTGAGCGCAATATACTTTAGCATTTAGTTAAATGTGTTTTAGGACGAAAAACATTACAACAATATTTTTCCAATATCGGATCTATGAAATATTACATGCCGGAGAGCTGGTCAAAAATGTTTAGTATTAGCGTATGCAAATATATACTTGAAACCGACAAAAATCGGTGCCAAAACACGCCTGCGCATTAGACACAGGTGCGTATTGTACATCGTAATTCACGGTAATTACATTGCAAGCTGTTACCCCGCGTGATTCCTTTGTGCCTCTCATTTCCATTCGTTATCACGACTCACGACTAGGAATGAAAGAGATTTCCAGAAGGTAAATATCGGCTTGTAGTAGTTTTGTAGATACACCAAGTAGGTTGTAGGGGAAAGGTGGTTAATTCGTACAGGCGCTCAGTGATATTGAGAAAAGTGTACATGCTGTACGACTGTATGTGACGGATTTGCCTAGGGGCAGATCGTAAATAGTGTGTCCTCAACTGTGAACTCCCTCCGAATAAAAGTAGAGCTGTTTTTATAAACATGTACATAGATAAAAACTTATTTTTATTTACCTACCTTATATATAAAATATTCACTTTTTCGTTGTACAAATGATAATTTTCAAATCTTTGTTGTATGAAAAGGACGTTAGCAATGCTCATTTATTTTAAAAATTCGATTGCGCCACCGGATGACAGTTGCCTAGCTACACCTAACAAAGTTGTCCAGATTGTATCTCAAAAAGC
>JARJDR010018008.1:0-20321 GCA_030264135.1 Myllaena sp. GC000078 | reverse complement strand
CCCAAGCAGAGGGGGAGTCCTTGGTGAAGTTTTGCCCCCCCCCCCCCCCCCCGCTGAGGATGATAATGAGGGTTTTCTTCTAGTTGGATTTCTTTGCATCCGGCGACCATTCCTGCACGGTACTCGATGGCACCGACGGCGTGCTGTTTGTGAAGAAACCAGACGGGCGCGCCACCGGCGATGCTTTCGTACTGTTCGCGAGCGAATCGGATGCGCCCAAGGCGCTTGCCAAACATCGCGAGTGTATTGGGACGAGGTATATCGAGCTGTTCCGCTCGACCACCGCCGAAGTGCAACAGGTGCTCAATCGGTCGCTGGATCCGAAAACGTACGACCCACCCACGCCGTTGATTGCACCGCTGCCGCAGTTACCGCTGCTGCCGCAGCACATCATCACTTCCGGCACGATGAAGACATGCGTGCGACTGCGTGGCTTACCCTACGAGGCGCAAGTCGAGCATATTTTGGACTTTCTCGGCGAGCACGCCAAAAATATCGTCTTCCAAGGCGTGCATATGGTGTACAATGCGCAGGTGCCATAATCATCACCATTTTCACTCGGAATGAACTCGGATTTGACTCGGAAATGTGCTTGTGTGTTTTTGGTGTAGGGTCAACCCAGCGGTGAGGCCTTCATCCAGATGGACTCGGAGCAGTCGGCGTTTGTGACCGCTCAGCAGAAGCACCATCGCTACATGATCTTCGGCAAGAAGCAGCGCTACATCGAGGTGTTCCAGTGCTCGGGCGAGGACATGAATCTCGTGCTCACCGGCGGCCTGCCGGCGCCCGTCTCGCCGGCGAAAGCGGCGCCCGCCCTGCTCAGCCCCGGTATGTTATCCACGCTTGCAGCGGCCCCCTCGGCCGCCACCGCCCTTGCGCCCACAAACATTCCCCCGCCGCCGACGCCGGCGAGCGCCGCCGCCGCCGCCGCTATCGCACACCTCTCGCAGCATCTCTCGCATAATCTCAGCTGGGAGAATCCCACGCTGTACGCGCAACAGCAGGCGCAGATGATTGCGCAGCAGAACCTTCTCGCGCGTCAATCGCAGGCGCAGCACGCGCAAAACGAGATGCTGTTGATGAACGCACAGATCGCGCAGCATAACTACGCGGTGCTCAATCACCATCAGGCGGCGGCGGCGGCGACGGCGCCCATGTCGCCCAATTCCCCAACGGCGAGCGGTGGCGGAGGCGCCGGTGGTGGTGGTAGTGCGCAGACTATGCTTAAGCAACCGATGATGTCGCATCATATGATTGCTCACCATCAGCAGCAGCAGCAGCAGCAACAGCAACAGCATCATCATCCGTTTTTGTTACGTATGCCCCCGTCAATGGGGATGCCGCGTGCGCCGGCGGTTGCGACCGCCGCGTATCCACCGCATTTGTTTGCTGGCCAACCGCCGGGGGTTTATCCGATGATGCCGCATGTTGCTGCCGCTGCGGCAGCCGCCGCCGCCGTCAAGCGCAGCTATGGGGATGCGTTTGCTGAGCAGGCAAACGCACCCGCCAAGCGCGCTTTTCATCCCCCCGCCGCGTATCCCGTCTACACGCAATTCTATCCGAATATTTAAGATCTCTTTCGCGTTCGCGTTCTTTCCACTCAGCAGCATAAAAGACAAAAAGCTTCTTAATTATAATTTCTGAAAGCGTACAAATGATGTGTTGTTGAGGCGGTCATTACACATATACTCTTTTATTTACCTTCCACCACCTTTCGGCGCAATTAACGAGTAACGAGTCATCACCACCTGGGGGTGGGCATGCAAAGAAGGAGAGTGATGGCACGTGCGCGGTGTGAGCACATATCCTCTCTCTGTACCCGCGACCTTTTTTTTTTTTGTGTAAAGCTTGTTATTTGTTGTTGGCGTTCTATTTAATTGTTCACAACATCTCTCTTGACTTGGTAATTGACTAATCACCGAGAACGCAATATAATTAAGGAGGGAAGAAGAAGAAGCAAACAATTGACGCACGACACGACAGTCACGAAATCATATATATTTGTTTGATTAAACTAAGTTTACAACGTTAATTAAGCACACTCGATAATATAACTATCGTGATATAACTATCGTTTACTTCGTTAAATTCGTATATATATATTTTTTTTTGGTTATTACTAGTTTTCTATCGTCGTTTAAATTTATTTCTTCGAATATATTCCGAAACTGAAGTACAAGTTGATGAGGACGAGGACGAGGATGACGACAAGGACAATGATGTTTAAATTAATTGATTTAAGGTTTAAAAAACATGATAATTTCGTACCTGCTTTTTGACTAATTATTGTTCCGTCCCTCCCAATTTACTTTAACGCGCAAATCGTGTCGTGCCGTGTTTTGCGTACGCAAATTACCATGTTTTTTGTTTGTTGATGAAATTCTAAATTTCGTACGTATTTTAAAAGAGAAATGCACCCACCTATCATACCTTTAATTAGTTCTAAGTAGGTTTGCTGTTAGCACACCTGATTACGATAATTATCAATCGATTTTATGTTTAATAACATACACTTAATCAATAGGTCGTACGTACGTTAGACTTACAATTAGCTAAACTTTACAATTAGCCTGGTGTCGCAAAAACATCCCTCTTAGCTTTCGCTAGACTTTAGTGTTGTGTATGCGTATAGAAGTGGTGAACGTTTTCCGAACTTTGAAGAAGAGATACATACTTGGGGGGGCCACAACACTTTACTAATCTCGCTCTCTTGTGCTCATTCCAAATGTTCCCAAACAAGAATCAAGCTTTATTAACAAATTAAGTTCTTCTCCTCTTTGTTTTTTACAATCCACAGACATTCATATAAATCGGATGGAATCGCAATCGATCATTTTCTATATTTCTTTCGATTACTTACCTTACTTTAAGGGCGGGATGGCGCCGAAACAAATCGTGCATGTTCTCTGGTGTTATTAATGACTGTTTAGTATACCCGCGCGTTTGTGTGTGCATTCTAACTTTTGTACATATATGCAAACGATGAAATCTAGCGAAGGTTAGAGAGCAAAGTGTCACACACTCATTTTGTGTACGGCAAGAATGGAGAATGGTGAATAGTGATGAAGAAGTGCTCTTTGATTTGATGATTTGATGATTTGAATTTTTTCCATTTGAATTATGTTCTAATGTTTATTTACACTTAATAATAATAAATGTTTATGTCACATTAATGCTTTTTGGGATTAATGTTAGATATTCTTTTGCAAATGCACCCGCAAAACACATCCACTTGATGCGCACGTTTAGTTCGTTTGGTCATTCGTTTCGAATTACATTTGGGGTTGACATTATGCGCGTGCATGAACATGAACTGAACGCTTAGCATGAAGTGGACGCGTTTTGGGGCTAGTATGTGGGCTAGTTTTGTTTGGTTGGCCGGGACATTGGACGGGACAAAAGTTCGTTGGTGTTTGATGCCGTGTGTTTTTATGCAAGAGGCTCGGTGAGAGTGGATGATAAAAACATACTCGGTAAATAAATATTTTTCTGCTACATTTGTGGTGAGTCTTATATATTACTTATTATGCATTATTTTATAATTTATTTAGAATAACACATTTCTTGATTTTATTTCTCATATCCACATAATTGTACCCTACACTAGAAAAAAAAATGGTCCAAAAATGGCGTAACTTTGTCGTTTTACACTGATTTTTGCGATTAATTTCAATGTTGTTGTGCCCTCTTTTTTTCTAAGATGTGTATTGTAATAATTAGTAGAGAGCATGGATTGCTTTATATCTCTTTCGATCCGCTAGTTGTCGTAATTAATGACTTTGTTGTGATTTAATTTTTTTTTGTTATTGCCCCATCAGGATGAAACGACAAATTTACGCACGAAAGGTCTTTGTGATGTTTGGCTTGATTTACTTTTTAATTTTATCTTTTCATAGCAAATAATGCCCGCATTTGTTTTTTGGGGGTGATTTATAATATTCGTTGGCCGTTTGATTTAATTGTTTTATTTATAGTGACGGGAGAATCGGGCGCGTGTCTAGTTGTTTTTTTTTATTGCATATTTTTGGTGTACGGTATAAGGATGTAGACACACATATATTACCAAATTCACACTTGGGGGGAGAGCAAACACATCTTTTTGGTAATTTACGCATCATACATTCATTCATTCATTCACTCATGCATCTCGCAAGCGAAGTGGAGCGGATGAGCATGTCATCACACATTAAGGGCTGTTTCTTTAGGTTTAGGTCTTCGGGCATCTCTCACACACTACATATTACACACATTTGTGAAATTAATCATTTCGGATGAGAAACTTTCAATATTTGGCGTGTGAAACGCCAGAGATGAATTACGGCTGATGCGATGAGTTAGTTTAGGCGATTTCACTAGGGATTTATCGTTGGATTTGACTATTAATTGTATCAATTGTTTCTAATGGTATTGATAGGTGGCAATATGGGTAGTATAATGCCGCCCGTTTACCATCCAGCGGCCAACTTCCCCGGGTGTCTGCCGCTGCCCCCAATGGGTACGCGACCATACTTCCCGGCGCCGCCACCAATCTTTTACTGGCAGTACCCCAGCCCGCCGGTGTCGCCCACCAGCTACTATGCGCCGCCGCCCGGTGCAATGCCCGCTCCACCCCCACCGCCACAACAACCCTCTCAACAGCAACAGCAGCAGCAGCAGCAACAGTCACCCCCGCAACCGCAACAACCACCGCCGCAGTTGGTACGTGTACGTATGCCTTTGCTAAATTAATCAATTACCCTCATTATGCATTTCTACATCATTTTTGAGGATATTGGGTTGCTCATTAAATTTCTTTATTGGGGATTGCGATTTTCTCATTAACCGCGAGTTGTTCATTATCATCGCCCAAGTTTTGTTTACACTGTCGATGTCAGTCGGCAAGTTAATGACTTTTCCCCTACGCGGCTTTCTCTCTTTGGCCATTCTCTTTAGCATTCGCTTGCTTGATGATTACCTCCATCGAAACAGATTCCGGCCGACTGCATCCAGCTGCAGCCGATGCCGGCGCACATCGAGACGATGCAGCAGCGCGCGGTCGCCGACCACGAGAAGATCACGCGCGCGCTGGGCAACCAGTACGTGGAGCTCATCATCTAGGATGAGTGCGCGCAATTCCACGTACAAACAACAATAACAACAGCGAAAATCAAAATGCACGCGAACGAACGAACGAACGAACGAACGCTATCCTCAAATTATAGTCATAATATTTTGTAAGGCAATATGTGTTGGTTGTGATGTGCGCTAAAGCACACAGGCACAGAGACAACACAATAATTAAAAACTAACTTAACATGCAAACGACTTATTTGCCGTGGTGTGTGTTGTATAATAGTTAAAACAAATCAGTCAAATAGAAACGTGATTATTTCTTTACTAATGTTTTTTTCATTTCTTTTTGTTTTGCATCGGTTAACTTACCGCAATGTTTTTTATTTTCTTTTTGGAATGATTACTGTTTCACCTACGCCAAGAATAGATAATTGCGACGACAATATGATGATGATGATGATGACAGAGACACTAATTTAATTGATGGAAACTTAATAGAAACTACTCTGAAACTATCATGTTTGCATGATAAATAATATATCGAACGAATGCAGCAAAGATTACGAAAATGTCTTCCTTCCATCAATTGATATGATGATATGAATGTGATTTAAACGATTTTATATCAATATTACATCATGGATAATCTATTATAGATTAATCCTCGCATATGTGATTAGAAAAGTAATATTGTATATCTCTCTCTCTATATATATATCAGCGAAACCGATAAATATTAATATATAATTTTCCTAAATAAACGATAAGCAATAAACGACGCCTTGGAGGAGACAGAAAGCGGGCAAATAAAACAACGAAATAGTCACTAATTTTGCAAATCTACTTAAAATGTAACTAGCGCAACAAGTAGATTGATTACATAGGTAATAATATTATTAGCTTGGTAGACACGATCGATGCCCTCTAAATATTGATATGTAACTACTACTGTATGTATTTAATTAAGATAGCCCTCGTTATTCTTGCCCACTTGATGCGAATCAGATTGTGGTATGAAATGTGTTTTTGATAATTGCGTGCAAACGAACGGAAAGCTCAATACTTAATGGAATAAGTAGGGTAATATGAAATATATTTATATTGTAGAATCTTTTTTATTAATTCTATACACTATGCTAGGAAGTGCAATATTTTCGTATATCTTTTGTGAAAGGAGCGAAAAGTAAAAAACGATCGGAATGATACATTACTACGACAAGCTTTTTAGTCATATTTATAGGAATCTATCCATATCTAATAATAACGCAGTGAATTTACACAAATGACAATAATAATAATAGAAACAAAATTGCATACGTTTTACTGATATTAAAGTTTAGATTTATAAACGAAATATTTATGTAGACGCAAATATGAAACGTATATCAAATTTTGATACTAGCAATCAATAAATACCTACGCACAGAGAGCGAATAATATGCAATATCGCACTCATGTGATGCGTGATTACAATTGCGAATAGCCTCACTCCAAAATCGATTGGAGCACAGCAAAATATAAATGAAATAAAAGAATATAAGCATTAATGTATGTATATTATCAGAGATATAATGCAAAACGCTAAACTCTGCAAAGAATAATTCATAATCATTAGTGTATAAAATATACCTATTAGCGCTAAAGCAATAATAACTATGTAGCAGAATATATACAAAATTGAAATAATTTTATTCGAAATGAACTATAAGCATATATAAAGTTGTTTTGTTATACACTTCGAGAGTAAGTTTAGGACAATAAAAAACTTATTGATTGTTTACCATGCTCTTTTTTTACAGAATTTTTCGCATTGTTGAGAATGACTGGACAACTGGACATTACGCACCGCGCATTGATTAATTAATCTTGCGATGTATTCGGCGCAAACGTCACGCATGAATGATGAATCCAAAAAGTTCCACTTATTGTTCTTTTTTTTTCGTTTCAATTTGAATACGTTTTGAGTATGTACGTTTTGAGACCTGCTTTTTCATTTCATGCCTCGTGATCAGAATAATGATGAAGAAGAAGAGAGAAACATATGGAAAATGCAAAACGTGTGAATGTTATCAGGTCGTTTGCTTTTAATTACTTTTTATTTACACAACGCGCGACATACATGGCGTGATTTATTGAACGTGCGGCAGCATTTTATGCGTGGTGGATTTTTTCGTCGTTGATTTGCGCGAATTGATAGGTATTTAAAAATATTCTCCAACGCTAAATTGTTGCCTTCCGCATTGTTTACATAAACAACACGTTTCGGGCGAAATTTGTGATTCTTTCTACCGACGACAGGACAGCCAACAAAGCAATTAGGATAATGAAGTAAAGCGCTACGAATTAAGGCAAGTAAGCTATTGGGTGTTTGATTTCTTTTACCAATAAATGCGGCTAAGTGGCTGGTGGATTAAACCAAATGGTCATTCACTGGTCACTGGTTTGAGTTTTCGAACTAAGCCGGAGAGAATTTGATTCACTTTTCTCATTGAGTTTAAAGTTAATCACACAAAACACATGACTAATAATTTGAATTTGAATTGTTATTAACGAGATTGATTAATTTTACAGGTGCTGTGAGCTATTCTTATCAAAATGGATATTATTGAATTGTATTAAATTAATCCATGCGCAACAATTATAATTAATTCGAGCCGTTTCAGCTTCCGGCGCGTTTGCGTGCGCTGCATGGATAATTCACGCCCTTTCCTTTTGTGCCATCTCCCAGTGTGCTGCAGCCATTCAATTATGCACAAAATTCATTGTGATGGTAAAGTGTGCACGCACATGCATACAATGCGCGCAATTTGTGGCGTGCAGGATTCAGGTGCGCTCCAAATTAATCGTCAGACGTCCTAGGATTATATTTCATATACCAACACACTCCTTCTTCCTTCTGCTCTTCATCCTTCATCCTTCTTCCCGCAGTACATACTATATAATATTTGCAACAAGGAATACGCCTACCTTGCTGCGGTAGTGATTGCGCAACAACACAAAGGATAAACCGGAAGCGAGCGTGATGCATTCATTTTTGATGAATCACATTTTGGTTGACGAACAAAACGAGGCCGCCGACGACATGATTAATGCAATCGCCAAACGCAAATGCGACGCCATTTTTTGTCCTTAATGCGGTCAGGTGATAAAGGACATGGAAATGAGCAACAAGTAGGTCACAGTGTTGACCTTTTTCACGAGCGCGCGCGCGCCTAATTAAATCCCGGTTTTGCAGACAGGGCGCAATTAGCAAAACCACTGAATTATGGTTGGCGGGGAATGAAAGTGTCGAACGCGTTATTAATGCCCTTTGTGCGGCAGCGGTAGCGGAAATGGCGCGCCAGCTCATAAATCACGGGCCGTAAATAACGTCGCCTCCGCTCTCCGGAATACCTTCGGAATAGCTAAATCGCGCGCGCGCGCAGGTGGTGTGTTGATCTATTCTGTATTGTGCGTAACCTAGCTCAACGTGAAGGAATTTAAGTCATCTGATATTTGGCCCCATGGAGGACATCAAACGTGCGCGGCAGCATTGAAGTGGTCTTGTTGCGAACGCGACACCCTTGCAGGAGTGACGATGTCCTTACACAAGGATTAAACGTGGTTGTGTTGAGAGTGGCGTGCTTCATGCTACCTGTTGCCAAATATTCTTATTGAGCGTGCGCGGAACTGCTCACCGAATTCTTAGCAAATCAATTCATTCCGATGGGTAAAGAGTAAAGTTTGAGGGATAAGATTGAGGTAATAAGGATGCAATGATTTTTGCTATTTTGCACTATGTAATACAAGCCGGCCCCGGATTTTGTGCGTGTTGTATGGTGTCAGCCCACCAAACAACAAGTGTATCCCATCTGCCTCCGTGCGCACTCTCCCTCTCCCCAAAACGCCCCCGCGTGCCGCCGCCGCCGCCGCCGCCGTCGCAGCCTGGCAGCTGGGGAGTCCTTCCGGGGGCCGCGTGTGCGCGCGCGTTCGCTTTCTAGCGAAGGGATTATCATCCTCATTGCTGTGCGAGTCGCCGTCGAGTGCGCTACTCCCTAAAGTGAGTCGTGTTGCGTGCACGCCGACGCCGACGGACGCACGGTAAGTTTCCTCCTCCACGTTTACAACTCGCATTACTTACATCTCGGCAACTGGCGCGCGAAAAAGATGAAAGTCAACAAGTCAACCGGAAGTTTCTCGCGCAACGGCTCGCTGCGTTCGCGCCGCTTCACAACAGCAGCGGCGAATGCATCGTATTCATCGCTACCGAGCCCGCTGCCTCCACCAAAAAGCCCCACGATCAACTATCATTGCACCGTCGACCCACCCGACCAACAGCAGCAGCAACAACAACAACAACAGCAACAACAACAATATTATAATACATCTCCGTCTCCATCATCACCGAATTGTTGCTATGCATCGCGTTCTTCACCGCGTTCACCACGCTCACCATCTGCCTCTGTGCGCAGTCCGAAAACCGTTGGCGACCATCGTGTCTTTGACTTTATGGAGCCGCAGAAATCCCCAATCTCCCCGCGCTCACCACGCATCGCTTACGATGGTGTCTCACCGATTTCATCACCGCCGCATCTCTCCTCCTCCACATCCAGCGGCGGCGGCAACTATTTCAACTTCAACCTGCAATCGCCACCAAAAAAGCACACCATTAGCAGTGGGAGTGCGAGCCCCACCTCAACGGCGAGCGTCTCCAGCAAGGCGTTTCGCACGCGCCAACAATACCAATCGACAAAAACCGACTCGTCCAATTCGGCCAAATCCAGTCTCGAGTATGCGTCAACAAAAAAGCATCCAAACGGCGATTACCAGGACATCGAGTACAAGGTGTGCAATTCGATTGATTCGCAAGACTCGCCAGCGGCGACGACGGCGGTGGTGGCGAGCAACTCGGTGGAGTTCCCCACGTGCGTCGGATATCGCTACCACTCGGAGCGACGCAACGCAAAGCACACCTCCTTGAAGGAGAGCGTTTTTGTTGGGAAGCCGAGCAAGTGCATCAATATTCGCACGAATCCCGGGTATGATGAGCGTTATGCATCCAGCAAGTCGATTAATGAATATAACAATAATAAACGAGCGAAGAAGGAGGAGCGTCGCCGTCGGCCGGCGGAGATTGTGTGCAGAAAATCGACTAGCGACCTGACGGATTTAACGGACGACGCAGCCAACACGACGATGACGTCGTTGAGTCGACCGAGTTCGCCACGTCGCAAAGGCTCCGTGAAGGGAGGTCTTGCTTACCTGGCGTCGCGAAGAGGTTCGCGTGATTCGGTCGCCTCCAACATGTCGAATGTCTCCAACGAGGATATTGGCCCGCTCAACTTTCAAAACACCGCGCGTGGTCGTCAGCGGCGTACGTCGAATTTCCTCGAACTACCCGGTAAGTGTTACAATTCGAATAAATATCATGTAATGTAATTACAATGCGTTCGCAAATTAAAACGTAATTGCGTGAGCGTGAGAGAAATTAGCATTTTTGCCGATTCAAAGCGGGATATAATTGCGTTAAGAATATTGTGCTTATCAGCCCGGCACAGGCGCCGACAAACAAATGATGCCCGCGTGTTCCAATTCGTTACGCCGCTCATGAAAATAATAAACGCGACGACAGGCACGCAGCACTGAGAGACGACACGCAGACAAAGGGCGGGATGACGTGATTAATATACGAAAAGCGAGGCGTTTCACACGATAATGAATCGGGTACATTACCTCTACTCGTATCTCGCTTATCTCTCGCGGGCGTTTGCTCGGCATTCACAAACGAATCGGAAGATATCCGCGAAACTTTGTTGGATGGATATTAATTAATTTCCAGATTTGAGGGCGCGCGAGCGCGCTACGCTTTGAATCCGTGTCGGTTTTTGTATTGTTCCACACCCAACCAACACCTGAACACCTGTTTCATGGATATTGGTTGGGTTTATGTTGAAAGTAGGATGCGCCAATCAGTAATTAATAAACTAAAGTTTTTGATGGCAGGTGTACGTGGCCCTCGTCTGCGAAGAACGAAGAAGTTTTGCTATGCGGGTGACGTGGGTCCGCACATATTCGTAGTTTGATGATTTAGTTTGGGTACTTACTTAGTTTCCGTGTAATAATCTGGCTTTCAAATGCAGAAGTTGGGGAAGGGAGGTGCAAAAATCAATGCGGCACGTGCTGGATTTTTCCCTTTTTCCCGCCACCGGCACAGGTCAAACATAATAATCATATCAACAGGAACAGGGTTTGTGCATCATTATTTCACCGTTCCTCGACAAGAGCAAAAGCTTCTTTACACGCACAGGGTATTTTGTAAAGCGGCAATTAAATAACCAACAATTACTTACAACTAATAGAAATTTATTACTTATTTAACTGCATAAATTTTAAAATTTGAATGCAAATAAAAAGTGTACAAAGTGAAGTTTGAAAATGAATCTTGCAACACTCTGCATTTGCGTTCTAATCAAATAACGCTTATTGAATGTTTTTCGGTAGGGTTGTCAGCGGTCATTTAGTTTCGCGTTTTGATGCGCATTTTCCGCACGGTTTGCCCCTGCTCGTATATAACACGATAATGTACACCGGGGCTGACCTCTCGCTGCTGTTTGCTGTTTGCTGCTGTGTTTCGCTCACAAATAATAAATGATGATGACCCATCCTTCGTGCGTGCGTGCGACACGCACCGCAACCGTTTCCAAAATTGTGTTTGCCGTCCGTTGATCGTTTATTTACACCCCCAGGTCCCGAATATCTTGCGCTTCCATAACTTGGTTGCCATTTTCAAGCTCGAAATAAACTATCTAATACTTAATACTTACTCTACTTGGGTAGGTAGGAAAGACCTGTTGCTTTAAGGACTTGTCCTTGTAATAAATGCTAAGGAAGACGATTTCGCTTTGGAAACTTGGATAAAACACCAGTTTCATGCGTGGTGTGGTATATAATGATGGTCCAACACGAAAATGTTTTTATACAACGGTGCGCAATAGGCGCAAATAGGAGTTTCGCGTTGCGCAAACGTCCACGCACTCGACGGGGTTGCAAATGGATTTCAGCCATGAGCGAACGAATATTTTTATGCACGCTCAGGACACGCTAATAGACTTTTGTCCTGAGTGCACAGAAGCAGCAAACAGTCAATTCCGAGGACATTTTAAAAATATGTATTTGCTTTGATGCGCACAACGCACAATTGTTGAAGCACTCGGAACAAACAAAAAGAAAGAAAAAATTACAAACGCGCGCTTGCGAGTATTGGAAAACTTTCTATACACGTTTATAAAGCCTCCTAAATTGGTAGATTGCACAACTTATCCAGCTTGTTACCGTTTAACAATGTTTTTTTCATTTAGGTTCAATGCGAATCTGTTAGGCACGTGCTGGGTATACATATAAAGCAATTTTAATTGGCATTGTTGTAGTTGGCAAGCGCATAAATTGCATTCCTACAATAGCAATTCATGTCGGTGATATTGTCCACTGGCTTTACGTCGGCACGTGCAATAAACGTGCCTTTTTTTACAATAACCGACACGTGTGTGCAGATATAACACTTTTCTTCGTTCGCGCAAATGGAACGTTTCCGGGGAAAGTCACAAAAAACGTATTGAACGCGAGGTGACATTGAATAAAATTGCACTCACTTATCCACCACCTCCCGGCCGACGTCGACGCCGGTGTCGCAATGTCAAGAATATTCTTATAGGTTTGGCGATCCGTTATAACCATCCCTCTCACACCCCCCGCGCCCAAAAGTTTAATGGAATCGCGAAGCGTTGGAAATGGTTATGAACAGACTCTCCTACTCTTGAGTCTAGAGGTGGTGTGAGAAGGACCCTCGTAAACTTTTACACTTTACCGCACAACCGCCGAAATACACAGCACTTAGCATTTGATTTATTGCGTGTAACGTTGTTTCCTTGGCGTTCCTTGGCACCCGCCAGCCGTTTTCTGCGAATATGAATATTTGAGTTTGAGCGACATAGATATTGTACATTGTCGAAAGTGTATACTCTCACGTTGATTCATTTTGGCCGACTTCTTGAGAGATACAGGTTGTACGCAGATGAAATTGCTTCGAAATAAAATATTGCCAGTGCGCAAACAGGATAAGGATATTAAAGAGGTCTTCCAGTATATTAAATGCGGATTAGATTACTTGTATAAATAGGTTTTGTCGCTTTTTCAACGTTATTTATAAATATTTTCTTACATTATTGATAAGTTTTGCGATATGGATATTATGGATGTTCCTAGAGGGATTTTATTCATTTCCTTGTTCGCAACTTGCACAATGCAAGTAGGACGACATCTCATAAAATATCGAATTTTCATAAAATGATTATGTTTTCTATGTTATTTTTCATGGATCAGCGCAGATGGATTTTTCATACCTCCAAGAAGCTTCTTCTTTTTATTTCTTACTTATTTCAAAGGCTAAAGTTATTCCGAAGGTAATCAAGGTGTTGAAAGAGGGAAGGCCTAGCAAAATGAACACTTGTACGACTTTCGGTTTAGCGGGTGAACGCTCTCCGTCGACTAATTCGCTTGAGCGCTTTCTTTAACTGTTACACAAACGCACTTATTTTTATATCGTGGCGACATGCAAACAGGTAGGGCCCAAGAGGAAGTGCTGACGCAATCATAATAATTTGGCTCATTTTCTCTTCCAAATAATGGCATAAAATATGCACGCTATTTATTAAGTTCTTTACGCAATAACATATCATGTAACAGGTCACCGGGATATTATAGCAGATTATATTATATTTTCAGCGCGGATTTACCGCTTCCGCTAGGCGCTGTTAATAATAAACGGGCGACGTCGACGGCGACGGCGACTAAATAATAGCGAGATTATGAACGCAGCGGCGCGAATTAAACCGAATGGAATCATGCATTATTAATTTCACTCAGGCAACTAGCTAGTCACCATGTAGTAAAATACACGCGAGTATTTAGATTTTAGATGGCAAAAATTGAGCGGCGATTGACCGGCGAGAGATTGGCGGTGGACGTACGCAGGCGCGATTCGCTAACGAAGGAGCTAACAATAAGTTGGTTGGGCAGCACTCGCGCAAAGGAAGGTTTCGCAGTCGTCATATTATGACAAGTTTACCGTGTTCCACTTCGGTGATGTTTGCTTCTGTTGTTCGAGAGCTGAAAATGATTGTTTGTGTTTTTTTTGTTGCAATCACAGCGGTATTCGCAATCCGCATCAGTGCAGTTATTATTGACGGTTACGGTGACGCACAATGTTGTGTTGTGTTGTGCGTTATGCGTTGTGCCTGTAAACAATAAGGCTTTAGCAGCTTCTCTTCAGGTAGATATTTAATTAATTTAGTTCTTGCTAGACTGTATATATTTGGTTAGAATGTATTTGCAAATCATTTGCAATATATTCTTCTTGATATCGAATAAGTTTTGTAGCATGCCCTAAATTACTCGTACAGGGCAGTGGACATTGATTAATTCCTGCACCAAATTACTGCCCGAGTCCACTAATGGCAATAAATACATAATCGATGAACGAAATATTTATAAACCGCAATTAATCGAGAAAACAATGAGAGGATGTAGTTGAATAAAATATTTTAATGACCTCATCAATGTTGTAAATCGATGCGATAGGTAGTTACGGCGGAAGGGATAAAAGTTAGTAATTATGACGCCCAAAATGAAAAACGCCATAACATAAACGCCACTATGAATTTCATCCGAAATTACGCATTTTTATATTCTTTGTCTAACGCGACGCGCGAAGATTGATATTGATGAAAATGTATGTGTGCTTATTACGACGGGCGTCGCCGTCGGGCTCGCGTAAATGTAATTTGGTTTATGATATGTTATACGACGACGTTGATGCCTTTATACTTGATATTCGACGTGTCGTTCAGCGCGCATACAACTACGCCAGTGATCGATAAGTATCTGGATTCGAAATGCATTATTAACACAACAAATATTGTTATTATTGTGATGGAACATTCAAATGATGTTCAAAAAAGTACTATTACGTGTGAATGAATAATAACAACAACGCACTATTATCATATGGAAACGTACAAACATATTTTGTTGTTTTCTTATAAACGAAATGCCTTATTTGATCAATTATAAGAATGCCTAATAATTGTTTAGTGGAACGTGTAATCTATTCCAACAGGGAGATTTCGATATTATTCACACGTGTTTGGCAATGCACTAAATTATGTAAGCGTTTGACTTGGAGCGTTGCATTGCAATTACTCCAATGCATAATAATAATACGTAACATGAGATTTAACAAGAAATAACATTTTCATTCTATTCAGCAGGAAAATAATGATGTTAAATATAGCCAAATCACCATCCAAGTTATATTGATGATCCAGACAATACGCAACCATACCTATTAATATCATCATCATTTGGATATAAATACAATGAGATTCTCTAATTTCGCATTGTTTTTGCAGTGCCCGACCACATTCGGCCGCGCGTCTGCTCGCTGCCGGAGAAGGCCTTCAATCCGCGCCTCAGCGACGACCTGTATCGGCTGCGCACGTTCAGCATCACCAATAAGGGTGGCGTCGTTAATTGCGGGGATTCCATAATCAATAGGCGCTCCAAGTCGAATACGAGCGTCAATTCCACGGCGAGCAGGTGAGTTTACCACTCTAATGACTAGCTTTTTGCTGTATTCCAATACGAATGTTACATAATTTATTTACCATTAAAATAATTTCGGGAGCGAAAGGCTTTTAATCGTGCGCACAACTTTCGCCGGCAATAAAACAGGAAATTTATTTCCAAAACTTTGTTCTGCGCTGCCCGCCGTTAATTGATTTCGGGGCAGAGACGTAAAGTACTTTTTGTTATAATATTCATCGTCGTTAATATTTATACAAAGTTAAATTCGGCGGGAAAATACCAGGACAGAAACCGTGAAGATTTTTGCAGACGTTAATTTCATTTAATTATTATCATTTGCAATGAGAGTTTCATCGTTCGAGAGTTTAATTCGCCACTAGCGATGTAATTTAAAATATATTCCTCCCTCTGCTATATATTTAAATAGTCATTTGCATTTTAACGGCGCCAAGTTAAGTGGTAGTCGTTCGTGGTATTTACTCTAACGCAAAGTCGACATCAGCGAAAAACAGACGATTTAATCTTGATGAAAAAACACTTCATTACATTTTTTAAATCATCCAACGTTATAAAAAGTACTAATCTAAGTTTTATTAGACTTGGGACGAGGCTTAAACTTTACTATATTGCACTTATTGTTAGCAATAAGTAATATTTATAATCTAATCTTAATTTTTAATCCCTCGTAATCAACTAAGTAATAAGTAACTGCCGCGCAAGAAGAAAGCAAGAGAATAATTTTCTTTTAACTGTTATTATTATGGCGCAGCAGCGCAAGAAGCTTTTTGTAATGTCTCTCGCATTTCAAGGATGTGTGTATAGCATTTATCAGCGCTGGCAGACGGTTTGGAGGGGTGGTGGTTGGTTGTAATGGCATTTCATATAATGGGCAAAACATCGTCTCCTGTTTTATATCAATGTGGCACAGGAGAAGGTCATGAATTTGTAGAAATTGATTAATCAATACGCCTCGTCGACACCGCCGTGTAACGCTTTTGACTTTCGGTAAAGTGCGTGACTGTTTCGAATTAATTCAAAGCTGGCAAGTCATTTTTATTATGTATTACGATTTGGACTAATTAAATTGGCTGCACAATTGCGAATCTAATCGCTTTACGCTTGTGCGGATGGCGTAAATCGGGAGAAACTTTGAACCACCACCACAACAAAGCGCGTTTGAGCTTCTGTAATGTGTTTCTAAACGCGCAGCAAACCGATTGCAACTTTAATCATTTCTCCCTCATTACATTTGGGTTGTGTTTGTCCCAATCAACAGCAACAGATGTCCATGCATGCAATATTGCTTTAATCTTTTCACGTGTATTGGCGTTGAATTTATACCTAGGAGAATAAGCGCATTACGCAAATTACGAGTGAGTTGGTTTTGGCGTAAAATAACACTCGGTACATACATGGGCTTTTGTATGGCGTATAGATTTTATGTAAATCTTTTCTTATAATGGTAGTATGTAAATATTGCTTTCTATATAATGCAATACACAACAGAAAAGCATTTCAGCGTTCGGTGATGTGAGTTGTAAGTATGCATGCGAAATGCGATAGGAATCGGCGTCGATTTAAAGCGTTGGTGTATTTTAATTGATACGTCAGTCCATTGGTGATTGATGACTGCCATCGATCGTAAGACGCGTTTGATGTGTGATGGC
This sequence comes from Myllaena sp. GC000078, assembly GCA_030264135.1. Lineage (NCBI taxonomy): Eukaryota > Metazoa > Arthropoda > Insecta > Coleoptera > Staphylinidae > Myllaena > Myllaena sp. GC000078. Next base: position 2,982 of record JARJDR010018008.1, on the reverse strand, counting down.
CATCGATCGATCGAACCTTTTGTTATATACCATGCCTATACGTAGGTATGTACTTCACTTCAAAAGGTAACACTTAATATTTCGTTTGAAAATTATTTGCTGTCACTCATCAACACAACACCGTTCACACCGTTCGGCGATGATACTTTCTTCATAATCGAATATATGTGTGTGACGCCCAATTTCTTAACGCGTATTTTTATTCTTTCGCTCGTCCTTTTTTTTTGCGCCGGGTAAGAAATCAGAAAAAGCTTTCAGGGAAATTAATTCGCACCTTTGCGCGTTTGTTTATCTATTAGAACTTGTTACTTATCACTTATCACAAAGGGAAATGTAAGTTTTTTGATTTGATTCACCCCACGAAAGGTTTTCATAATAGTCGACACTAGTAATTTGATATAATTTGTTATTTAATTTTTAATTTAGCATTTTTATTGTTTAATACAATATTCGTGGGATTATAAAGAGGAAAATGAATAGGTAGGCGAGATTATAGGGGATGCAGGACGACGCCGACGCCCGACGGCGCTGACTCATTGCTTGGTATTTTGTGCGCTGCACGCGTTTGCACTCTATTCAGCTGGGGATTACTATGAAAATGTGCGCGCCAACCCCTCGGCGACGGCTGCTGCGCTCTTCATCGCTCATATCCTTCGTTTTATTCGCCTCAAATCATTGTACCTTTTTTTCCTGTCTCTCCCCACTCGCAAAATTAAATTACCAACTGCAACACTGCATTGTTTGCTTAATTTTATCACCAATGACCTTATCAAATCGATTTTAAATTTTAAATACATACGCTTTTAGTATTCGTACCAAAATCTTTCAACCTATGCTAATAAGGACATCAAACTTTATTTATGTACGAGTAGAAGTATGGCGATGGGCAGGACGAAAAGTGTAAATGAACTCCAGTTTCCTTCAGTTCAGGTATTTGGCAAGAAGGTGCGTGCGTGTGTGTTTCTATTTTATTAACACCCAGCCAGCCACCGCCCCCGGCAAGCAGTAATCGAAATGCGCCGAAATTGCCGCGTAAAAGCAAAACCCCAAAGTCGTAAAATTCGCATATCGCTTTTATAGTCCGGCGGCCGGCGATATTTCAACAGGATTCGTCGTCGTCGTCCTGCGCCCGCCGCCAACGCGGATATTTGTATGCGACGGCGTGTTCGCAATCGGCATGTAAAAGATGCCAAAGGTATTTAGTGCGTGACTGAAATTTTCAATTTTTGCCAAATGCTTTTTGCAGGTACTAACTAAACCCTCTGCTATTTCATTACCGAGTCGATTTTGGGCTATTGCCACGAATTCATTTAGTTAATTAAGTTTTGGTTATAAATTCCAATTAGTTTTATATCATAGCTACATTCTCAAACAAATAAGCCGGCATTAATCTATCGAAATACATTTTTAATTGAATTAATTTTGAATTTGTTGGTTTTGTTGCCGGGCGCGATTCGAAACAAAACAAACAATACTTGTTTGAAGAGGAATGTGTAAAAATTTGGCTTTTTATCTGGCGCACAAAAGCGCAATAGCGAAGAAAAGTCCTTGCGTTTGTTTTTCGTTCTTCGGATTAATTACTTACTTATGACGCGCGAGGAGGCGAGCGTAGATTTTAGATTTGCGAAAGTAATTACTGCAGTGAAATTACACAAGTTTTAATTAGTTGAGGATTATTTCGGCTTGCGCAAAAAAAAGGGCACATGAACCCGTTTGTTTTTTTTTCTTCTTAAATATAAATGCAAAAGATTATTGAATTCCTTATCAAGTTTGCCGCCGGGCGTAAAGTTATCTACCTAGCACATCATCACAACGTTTATGAAATAAATTTATGATGAATGCCCCACACGCACTTTGAAGTTGTCTAATCTTGTTGGAATATTTTTCGCATTTGCAGGGCGAGCAACGTTTCCGGCGAGCGATCGCCGTTCGAGGGCTCGTGCTGCGGCTCCGGCTATCACACCGTCGACTCGACGCCCCTTGGCTCGCCCGAGGAGTTTGAAGTTCCTAAATACCGCGTCGTGATGCTGGGCGACTCGGGCGTCGGCAAGACGGCGCTCGTCTCGCAGTTCATGACGTCCGAATACATGAATACCTACGACGCCAGTTTAGGTAACGCTCTCTCAACCAAATTCAATTCTCTTTCGCTCTTATCATTTTGGTTCTCCTCCCTTCGTCCTCGTTCCTCTGTTTTTCTTTCTTATTAAAAAATATTCCAGCTCCACGTAAGTATTCGTGCTTGGGTATACCTTGGATACAACAATAACCGTCCTGCCAAGATTGAAATATCTTTTCATCCGCGTAACACCGAGGGCGGCATCCTTGCCATTGTTGTATACAACGTCGACAAATGTCTCTGTTGCCTTGCAGATGATGAATTCGGCGAGCGCACCGTCTCAATTCTGCTCGACGGCGAGGAATCGGAGATGATATTTATCGATCATCCGTCAGCCGAGATGTCTGTAAGTACCCTTCTTCGGTGCACTGGATTGACATTTGCTGGGGCGCGCGTAGAATAAATATTTTCCCGCGCATGTTTTTCTTGAATTGATCGCAATTATCTCTTCGGCATTGTGTCCAATTCGTTTATCATATTTGCGAACATTACACCAGTCCACTCTGCGAAAATGTAGGTACGTTTGTTCTTTTTGTCGCTTGCGAAAAGCATCTTTATTACATTTTCGCCACATCGGCGTCCACATCTTTTTTCATCTCGGAGCAAAAGGGCGAATCGAATCCCTGGCTCCCTTGGCGTATGAGATTATATTCGGAGAGACAATACGCAATGTTACATTTGTTTTCGTTTTGAGTTTCCTCGCACGCGTATATATGTACCTTAATGCTTGTTGAACTTCATAAGCGGGCCGGATAAGTTTGTCAAACATTATGCATTCTATAACGCCCGTTTGCACTTGTTGCGTTTCAGTTTGCCTTCAGTCAACTCTCTATTGTATTTCAAGAATGGATTTAACTAGAGAAATG
>JARJDR010017999.1:0-30515 GCA_030264135.1 Myllaena sp. GC000078 | reverse complement strand
ACACAAAGTAGAAATATAATTACCATACGGTACATGGGTTACTAATGTCTTATATAAAAATTAGCGACATATTTTTTATTTAGTATGGCGGCAATTAATAGCAGTTTTGTAAATATTTGTGACACTGTTGTAATGGACAGACATACAGGAGCGAGCATAGTTAAGGTAGGTAATTAATAATATTGAAATATTAAAATTGTTATAATATGTTCAATATTAACGCTTGTATTTTCCAACCCATGCGTTTTAAATGGGCTTTTGATTTACACGGTTTTTACATAGGAGGCGTTTGAAACTCGATTTACACGGTTTCCTGAGGAACGTATCTACCGTGTAAACCGAGGGATAGGTGTAGTCGAAAATCAGCGCCCATATAAAACGCAAACCGGCGCCGCTGTAAATGCAATGAGGCGGAAGAATTTAAATGGAAACCTTTCCGCTAATATTAGGGTTGTAGAAAAGCACTAATACCAATGATGTAGTTCTAGATTTGGACTAGTTTCGGTTTTTAATTATTACGACCATCATCAGCGAATCGCGTTAACTATATTAAAAATTAGAAAGCATGTAAAGATTAAGGAAAGGGTGAAGATGAACTTTCCTTCCAAAGGCCAGTTTAAAATTCAAATTAACACCATCCCTCGCTCGCGTTATGATAATAATTCACGCACAGATTCCACGCAACCAACGCTAAACTCGCCACAACGACTTGATTATTCCACACTCCCACGCTACGCCGAAAATGCAGTTTTCGGGGTTGAATAACAACGATATGTACTCGTGAAAGAAGAAACTTCCAACCCACATACTCCTATAAACTTTCGAGCCATCCACTACTGGTCGTCGGTCGTGCAAATATTATGGTTATTAATTTATCACAACGCAAGTGAATAGTGATCGTAGCGAAAATGGTATTTAATGAGTTTGGGTAAACATAATATTTCACAACACCGTACCACAGTAATCCTATCAAATAGTTCTAATCCTGTAGCCGAAATAGAGATCCGCCATTAAAAACGAGCCGGTTGATTTATATTGGATGCGAACCGGGCGTTTTTCGTGCGTGCAAAATTCCGACCGACCAAGTGATCCCTTTTGGGTCGCGTAGCGCAAATCCCAAAACAATCCATCTCCATCGCGTCCATCTATCCCGGTATTCGTAAACAAAACACATTGTGCAGCTCTTCCGGGTCCTCGTATATTATTCCATGCGTCCGCACGGAGGAATGGGGAGGCGGCGAGTGGTCTAACTCAACAAACGCTGAGAATTAGAACAACACAGGCCAGTCACTTGCAAACACAGGCTGAGCCGCCTCGACGCCGACGTAGAGAAGGCAATAGGTCATTATGTTTGGTCGCGTACCGCAATTCGCCGAAACGATGCCACATGGTCAATGGCTGTTTGTCCATGCTGAATTGTTTACTTGTTGGTGGTGTCATTGATGCATGTAGACTACCAAATGCAACACAATTTGAGATTCGCATGATATTGCACGGCAAAGCCTTTTGGCGTAGCCAAATATAAACTTCCACGCAACAGAAAGGGAATGAAAATTAAGTTGAAACTAGAAATTCTCGCGGCGCATCGACACAACGAATGATGGGTTTGTATTAGCATGGATTATTATTGTTACAAAGTTGTGTCGTTGTCGCTGTAAGTACTTTTTGTTGCATCCATGCGGGCCGCGCGGATTATCTTTAGCGTTGTTTGTAACTTTTCGGAGCGCGGCGCCGTCGGCAGTCGTAGTAGTGATATGAGATACGCGTAGTATCAGTTAGCAGGTATCATATTGAAGCAGACTCCGACCAACATAAATCCGGATGGTATTCAATCAAAGCAGCGCGCGACGTAAATGTTACCATATGATTTTATCGGGGTCCGTGAAGTGAAAGTACCGCAAAACAGGAACAATGACAAATGAAACCGTATTTTCGACATGTGGGCGCGCGTGTATATAATCGCGATGTTATGCAATTCGTACAGAACCGCGCATGCATACGGACCGGATCTTCCGAACAAAGATGCTCGGACTATGTATGTGTTTGTTGCTGGTTCAATGTTTAGATAAAATAAAATATAACGAAACGCAGTCGAGTGATGGAAACACGTTGCGGTAATGTTGATACGTATCGCGCGCGCGCGCGTTCCGATGATGTTAGCCCATTTGCCTGCTACGTTTTATGCGCGGTGCGGATCGACGCTACATGCATATTGTATCAGTCAGCGAAGAGAGGAATCGTGCACATCCTTTCATTTTCACTTTGTCGAATTTCTCGTTGTATTCCCGTCCAATTTTTTTCTACTGTAACTTGCGTAAGCTCTGATGGATCATTTAGTTTCGTGTCGATGGATGGATTATTATTACCTCGTTAACATCCTTTCAAATAGAAAATTGTTATAAAACGAAAAGAAATAAATCGAGTTTGCAAACTAAAGTATTGCGCCACATACATTTTAGTTATTGTATAACTAAATCCGTCTTATACCGAGTACCTAGGTAGTTGCCTGCCTATTATTTATAGGAGTTGGCGATAAATTCGTCGGCTGCCGACTAAAACTAATCAAACTCGACGTGCATTTGATAACATTCTATTTTATGCGGAAAATGGCAAATTCCATTTACGTCCTCGTCGTCGTCGTCGTCGTCGCAGGGTGGCGTTTTCCACGAATGAATGGAGAAGAGCGCAAAAACAGGCAATTCGGAGTTGGTGGCTGGGGAGTGAGGCGCATGCGAACGAGTGAGTGAGCGGCAACAGGATTTAAATACACAGTCCGCGCATTCATGGCACAGATACGAGAAGGGTGTGTGTGCGCTGGAGATGCAGTCGCATCCAGTCATCTTGTTGGCGGGTAAAATTTACGTGGAAATCTACGTGCGGAAAATGGCAGGTGGAAACCGCTATGCACCAACACCAACTTATGTCGTGATGCGAATCAAAATACATTCTCTGCATTCGTAACTATGTACTAGGGTACTAATTTCAAATGCAAACGATTGTGTCGCAAATGTATGTTCGTTATAAATAAAATCGTATTCATTTAAAACATTTCCATGGCTTTCCCACTAATGTAAGTACTACCAATCTGGCAGAAAAAAATCACGGTTTTAATTCAAATCGATTAGAAACGTTAATTGAATTCAATTAAGATTTGACCACAACTTGTGGAATAAAAGTTCCAATTTCCATTTTGCACTACAACCGTTATACTGAATTTCCTGTTAAATCACTCGGAATATCAACAAAACAATTAATTACGTTGAATAAATATGTAAACGCGCATTCAACGTTCAACTGCATTTCCTGCATGTTATCACATCATCTAACGTCTAGCCCATGCCTAACGATAATGTTGAATCGATGCAGAATTTGATGAGAATGCAAAACGGCTAGCGATGGAAAGACGTACGATTTAATATGAGCAGGAGATGTATCCACACACAGCTGCATCGACACATATACTGAGGTTAGTGCAAGCGAAATGTGAATTTTCCTTCCCCCAAACACATTCCGCGTTGCGCACGGCGTCAGCAAGTCGGGAGGGCGAAAAGACTACCGACTACATGATGTTCCATCGAATGACACGATAGGAAAACAAACGTTAATAATGCTCATGCAAATTCGTGGAAGAAGACGAAGACGACAACGCAAGGGAGTGCAAAGTGGAAAGTCATTTGATAAAGTGAGGCGTAGGCCAGAGCGCGACGCGGAAACGTGTGGAAATTGAGATGCGACTAATGCGCGACGACGTCGAATGAATGGGCGCTGTCGCCTGTGCGCTGCTGCTCGAAATGAATGAATATTCGATGTGCACCGCTTGCGCTCTTTGCACACATTCTGATCTTATGGCGTGCGACATTGGATTATCATCGGATGACGCAAATAAGTTGGAAATTAATTCGGAGAATATATTTTATCACAATATTCGCGTGCGCGCGCGATGATATTGAAGAAATATATAAAAGAAAATATGATAGGAAATGGAGGTGATTGAGTTATATTCGAATGCAAAATTCATATTCATATCGATAGCATAAATATAAACTCAATAATCGAATACCATATATGCGTTTGAAATGTGCGTACAGAGGCTGAGTTGTGTGAGCTTTTTCCGTTATTGTCGTCGTATCGCTTTCCGTTTCCGAGCGATCGTTTCCTAACTTTTACAATGACATATTTTATTGCGTCAAGTAGGAAGACGTGATGACACATTCATGATTGTGATCGCAAGATATCGCACGTGATATCCCGTCGATTCAAATGGCAACAGGCAGCAGCACACGTTGCAACACAAAACGGCGCAAATCCATGTGATTCGCATGCGAAATTTTCCCACCCACGCACAATACATATGGCATGAGAAGAGATTGCCGTCGTCGCATTCATCGCGCAAAGCATTTACCAACTCCGCACAAACGCCGATAAGAAGATGAAGATCTTTACCTGCTATAAATAATATACCGGATGGAATGGAGGGCGATGCAAATTTCGATAGAAATATTAATGCAGCCGACATCAGAGTGACAAGAGCTGCCTGCCGGCTACTGCCGTCGCCGCGCAGAGCTTCACCACGATGCATAATGTATAAACGGAGCGTATTAGGCGTGGAAGGAACGTGATGGAGGTGGCGGGCGCCAAGGTAAGAGCGCGAATGGGTTGGAACGATCGAACGCGCGGCGGATGCTTCAAAACGGGCCAAGTAGGGTGAGAGGGTAAGTGGAGTACTCTTGGCGTTCTGCCAGAGTCAAGAAGTGCTCAAGACGCGTATACAAGAGACAGGCTGCCTACTTCAAGCTGTTGGTAGTCGCGTGAAAGTGAAGTTGATCGTTGCATGGGAATGCGGGAATAAAACCAGGTAGGTAACAGTAACAAAATATACTTTGATAAATCCAATAGGTATTAAAATTTCGTAAAACTATAAATCACGCGAAATGAACGGGGCACGTCAAATGACAATCACGCAAATGTAAATCATTCGAAATTTCAATGACAATTTCCTATTCGATTTTCTCCTATACCAACCCATCGCATGTTTATGTTTAAATACATACGAGTACATGAATTTAAATATATTCACGACACGATCACTGTACAGCCAGGGACAACATTTCAATACATTAACGTATTTGGCGATATTAACAAAAAGTGATTGCACCATGCGTTTGCGTGGATGCCGAGATTTATACCGAAACTCTCGACGGTCTCTTCGCGTTGCTGCGATTATTAATTGTAGAAGACCGCGCGTTTGCGTCTCGGAGACATTAAAGCGTTTAACGGCTAATTGCTTGCAGCGGCCGGCCCAAACAGCCAACGCTGCTTCGTTCAAATATTACGTATTAATATATTAATTGCATTCGCAATTTACGACGCCCCGTTATGCTTTTATTGCTTTACACACGCCGGCCGCTCGCGCTGTGTTTTCCTATTCAATGCATTACCATACACCACATCATTTTATTCGTTCTCCTGTGCTGCGTGTATAGAGGTATATTCGTAGTTCTTCGCTTGGATGCGTAGGTACGCTTTGATAACACGCATAGCCGTCGATGGCAGAAGATGTGAGAAAGCAAGTGCTGAAAACAATACTTCCGTAATGTAATTGCCGCACACGTGAGCGCAATGCGGAAAGGTGTGGTGCGAAAGTTCAACGATTGGATGGAACGAGGTGTGAATCTTAATTAGAACACAGTGGATATGCATGCATCCATGTGCCATGCAGGTGCTTTGCGAAGCGATGCACGAAATTGCAACTGTTCGCGATATATCAAAATTAAACAGATAATGTTTCAATATTACTCCCACGCTTTTCAATCTATCGACTAGTTGTTCAGTCCAAATTTACAAATGAGTATAAATCGTATTACTAGGGTTTTCTAAGATTAATCAAGAGATAAATGTGTATCAATTCGACTGGCCTGCTTTCTGCGATAGAAATTGGTAGCGCCTGCCGATCTCTGAGCGCGCGGTGCGGCGCGGCGGCGGCGGCGTGGGAATAAAATCGACGTTTAATGAGTGCGAGCCGCACGCGCATGTGGTTCGCTTCCGCGTCGCGTCTGCTACTCGCATCGTGATATTCCTATTCACCGATTTGCCTCAGATCAACTGCTGCCGTCGCAGAGCACGAAACATTGGATGCCGGCTGCCCATTATCAACCATAAGGCCGTCGTTTCGTGCACACACACATATTTCGAAATTGAGAGGGAAACGACGCTAATGTGCGTGGGGAATTTCCAACTGTCTCGCGAAATCGAAATTTACGTGTGCACGCAACAAGAAATAAGCCAGCGCCGCACGCGAATAGCAAGAATAAGAAGGAAGGATAAATAGAAATGTTGAAGGGAATAGGCATGTACTATAAGCGCCTCGCGAATATCGTCAGAGCTAACAACTTGCAGTTAGATCCAGAAATATATGAATACGAGTACGCGTGCGTATGTATGAACTGCGCCAAATATGAGAAAAAATGAAACAACGCATAGAAAAAAAAATGAGAAGAACCGAGTCATTCGGGCGGAAGAGGGTGGAAATATAAATGTTGATGTTTTCTTCAAACAATTTCTGAATGCTATCCTCCACTCTTTCAATACTGCCCTTATTTTCCAACCCCCTACGTTCTTGAACGCAACACTGCCCATTCGTTGTTGACATATTGGTTGTTTTGATTGTGTGCAAATTTGATGCAACTCGTGATTTCAGTCGATTCGATACACCCACTCAAACGCCATTCAACGCCAACGGATGCCCTTCGGGGCCGCGCTCTGGTATCAGGTGGTATCAATTGGTCAGGCGCGCGCGCGCGCGACGCGAAACTTACTCTTGCCGACGTAACGACATAACGATAATGGTACCAAATGATAGCCCATTAGGCATACGAACAGAGACGCTGCCGATATGTTGGCGCGGCGCGCTGGTGTGCGCTGCTCCAGCTGTCGAGGCACGAAAGAATTGCGCTCAGGCGCGAGCGCGCGCATCGGCAACGTAACTGTAAATCAAACGGGGCCAAAGCTAACGCCACACAAGGCCTATGCGAACCAATGCGAAACGGGTTCGCATGTATCGGCAATCCACGCCCGGAGGAGGTGTTCAGCAAATGCGTACCTAATGGTTTCCTATACATGCATTCGTAAGAAATAAAAGCGCTGCGCGCAGAAAAAGGAGAGCGTCGTGTGACACCAAAATTACCGCAGCAAAAAATTGCGTTACTTTTACTCTGAAAACGAATGCGACGAAATCGAAAGTGTGTTAATTGCTAAGAAATAGCGGCAAAATCGAAATACGTTTAAAAATAAATTATATAGGCATTTATCAAACGGTCGACTTCATTTTGTGTGTTTCTAAGAAGTTGGATCAACTTCTTCAATGTTCCAAGAACAATCGATCGCCGCCCGATCAGTCGCCGAATCCATCCGCATCCGAATCAACCGCAACACGTGGTCAATGAACTTGACGTGAAGGTCGCGGCCATCGCTTCGCCAGCTAACATATTACACACACTACTTAAATATACGAATGCGAACAAGAGTGAAGTGCGCGAAGAGAGTTGTTTTCGTTTAGTGGCCGTGTGCGCTGCCAATGGCAACGAAAATTGTAATGTAATGCACCACGCAACCATATGAATGTTTCTCTAATGCGCCGGATGACCACACGAATGACCACAAACACGACGAAGCCGACGGCCGCAAGGTTGTAGCAAGCAGGCCCCAATGGCGCACGCGTGATGAATTTTTAATCATAATTGTGGCTTAGTCATTGTTCACTTCACACTTTTAACGCCTCTGACCGTCCAACAAGTGTCTTTTGTGCTGTGGCTCGAACAATCAACAACGGGTGCCAAAAGCAACTTAAATCGAAGAAATCTACGATGGTGATATGTATCGCACGTGTCGTCAATCAGTTTTTATTGATTTAAAGCATAACTATCGCAAGTACAAAAATGCGCATTTATTAGTACAAAAAGTTTTTTAATATCAGGCAGCGCATTGCGGGATAGGGAGGACGAGTATAAACATAAACATGAACATCAACTTATATTTACGACTTGCACGCGACGCCGCAATTCATGATTTTTGCCAGTGAAAGTAATCAAACTTCAAAAAAACTCTCTCGACCGCCACGCGCTCATTGCACGTCGCGCGCGCACCCTAACAAACCTTGGCGAAACCTAATAAACTTCCATTCCGACAGATTCATAAATCATAACCGAATATATTCACTCTTTCGGTCGGCTTCGCTTTTTTTCACTCGCATATTCGAGCAATCCTTTAATTTTCAAGCCCTCAACCAGCATGTGTGTATTATTTATGCTTTACGCGTAACTCATTGTGCTTACATTTGAATTCGCATCCTCTAACTTTATTGCCCATATACGAATATAGATATTCAAAGCGTCCAGCAATGTAAAAATCAAATTTCAATCAAATGTGTACGCGGAATGAAAATTTCTTCCTATTTAAATATATACAACATGTGGGTGTATATAAATGTTGGATTTGTTTAAATGCAGGAACGTACACACGTACGAAAAATATTGTTATGTCCGAGGGTCGGACATGTTCTGCAGGATAACCGAAATCGGAGTGACACTGCGGCTACCCGCTCACCGTCGAGCTGACAAACAAAGCGGAAAGGAAAGGTTTTTAATTCGCTTTTGATTGGCGGCGACGTAGTAACGTAAATGCTTATCAGATTACGCCGGAAAAAAATTAAATTAAAAATCAGGTCAATTAGATAATTTCATTTTCTCTAACGTCAAAGTGCCCGATTTCAAATATTTCTTTCCACCCGCACCAAATCGATCCATTGTTATACGGAACTTGTATAGACAATGGCTAATTACTTGCGTGCGACGAACGATCAGTTAGTGTTCCACGCGCACAACAACAAATTGGACCGACTAATTAGAAGAAAGGCGACAAGCCATTCAATTGCCAACAGAGCGCAACATTTAACGAAGTTTGCGATTAATAATTTTCTATAAAAAGCAAAGACACCAATTTATATAGTCATTTAACGTTAATTCCTGGGTACTAAAGCGTTTTCTAGTTTTTTATTGTTTCGTTCCGCGAATTCCTACACGGTCGTAGTTTTTTGCAGGGTGCACAGTGCAGGCGAACACAATAAAAACAAAAGATTAATTTATGCATTCGGCACGCGGTTGCTAATTTTCCGTCGCACTTTTATTGTTGTTTGCATTATTTTATGTGCCATTTAACTTGCGAGATTGATTACTTTATGTAACCTACTTTTTATGTCGTCAAAAAAGACCAAATTAGAATGAAAAATTAAGTTATTTCCTACGATGAAACTCACAACCGAATACCTTGCATTTAATTTTTAATAGTTCGGTCAAATCAGCACCCCAAATGATACGCCTCTTTCAAAATCGATATCAAGGGGTGGTAATAACCGAAGTGCAAAAAATGCTGAATATCTGCTGAATATCACGCAGCCAGTTTATAATTAAAATTAACTTGAATAATATTCTTCTCATAAATTTAATTAAATTCCTCAATTCGTTTGAAGGTTACATATGCGTAAGCAATCTATTTTTTTAAAGCTATTAAATACAGTTGCCATATTTGCAACGTTAATACAACGCGTATTGCAGTGATTCGCTAATATGCCTAAATATAAAAATGAAAATAAGAAAACGGCAATAAAACTTTCAATTCTGCTCGTTATTTCGCCAGCAAGTTATAAGAAATAATGTACCGAAGGTTTTATGCGACTCGGGCGACTTGTGCGACTGCACACAGAAACTGTATTATTGACTGCAACTGCATCATGAAGGCGAAGTGCTGTGCCGAAAGTTCTAAATGTAAAGTTTGCATCAATTTTAACGACAAACGCGTAGCGAAGAACAAAAATATAAATAAAGCATCGAGTTCTTAAAAGAGTTTGAGATAAAAACGCTCGCTCTCCTGTTCTCCCTCACGAGCAGTCCTGGATCCTCCAAGTAACGCATGCAATTTTCTCTTTATCTTCTGAACAACAATTTTTCGCTAACAATTTCCTTTACGTAAATAGTTCAATTTTTTTATTTTCTCGAAATCATTATAAACCCCGTCTTCTATATTAAAAAAGAAAGAGATACACAACCAGAAAACATCTTTAATTCTACGTCTACCTCAGAGAAAAACAGCTAAGAGAGAAAAAAGGAAAACAGTAGCACGCGGCTAAAGGAAAATCTAGAGAATAAAGGACGCGTCCTTGTACTTTCTCTTCTGCCATCACCCCCGTTTCATTGTACGGAGGCGCATCGCGTATTTTTCAACTGACTTTCTTTCATTTCTTTCGTTTGCCGCAATTGCGGCAAAATACTCGGTTGCGGCGGTGGTGCGCACAGGTAATTGCAATGCATTACCAGACGTGCTATATTTGGCAATGAAAACGATTTAGCAGACGTCGCGTCGCCGCCATCGTCGGCGGCATCGATTTACAATGAAGAATCTCAGAAGCTCGAGAAGCAAAACAAGGCGCACCTTTTTCATATCACCACAAATCGCGTCGACGTAAAAAAACGGGCGAAGAATTGCGGCGCGCATTTACAGCCAGCAATTCGTATTGCTCTCAGCGTTATCAATCGAACAAAGCCGATGATGCTGGGCGCAAAAAGATGATGAATCGATTCGTGTGCGAGCAGCAGCACTCACCTCTAATTTCAGCGATAATCATAAAGGACTGTAATGAAGTAATGTATGGATGAACTCACCTGAAATCAAAGAAATATTAAGTTAGTGACATGTGCTTAAGAAATACAACAGGTAATATTTATGGCGAATGTCCAATGATAAATATGTAACTGATCGCAACAGATTGAGGCGCAACATAGCGATCGATGCATCTCATCAAAACATTCCTCTCATTAACCTGCAGTTAATGAGCACGGCACGGCGCGCCATTGTTCGGCCGCGCGCTCACTACGATTCGCGATACGTTTAGCATTCCATCATCGTCGTCGTCGTCGTTGTCGGGAGGTGGCGGGCGGATTTCGAAGGAATGAAGAATGTGTATGTCAATGGCACGCCGTATGCGCGCTGCTGTGCCACCCGCAACGATCGTGACGCTTATTATTGCGCTCACGCTCGTGATGGCCTGCCGTGCGCGCGCGCGCGCGAGCTGCGCCGATCTGCGATTCGCGATCCAAATTGCACTAAACGACAACACGGCGCAAGCCAGCGAGCGTCCCCGCCGCCTGGTTAGCATAAATAATATCTCTTTCAGTCAAGGCGCAACAACAACAAAAGCTATTCAGCTGTGGAATAGCGAATGCATTGTGCGGCCGCAGCGCGCTCTCGTTGTAACTATATTCTGGGATAATTATGAAGATGAAGTACACATTCAGATGCATAATTAAATGCATCGCGACGGGGAATGCAAAGAGTCAAGTACATGATGACGACGTCGCCGGGAGAAGCATATGGTTTGTAGTGCTGGGATAAAATGCGTAGGTATATTTCTGCGAGTGCGCCAAGCGAACGCAATGCGCAAATAAACGAATCGCAATGAGATGCGTCGAGATGAAAAAGAGCGGCGACGTACTACGAGGGATGGCGCATCCGAGACGATCGCCCTTGGCCGTGCGTCGCGCGCGCGCTTTCGCTACCTGGGCATTGTAATTAAAATCGCAAACGCACCTTGTTATTTCGCGCACATGTGCATACCACCGCGCAATTATGGATCAGCGCCCGATGCTGGGCGCAGCACCACAGCACAAAGCCTTATCACAAGCACAATCCAATTGCGGGCAACTTTAAACCTCCTTATGGACGACAAATGAAATGAAATCATACAGAAAAGTTGAGAGGGAACGATAATTGCGTTCGTCTCGCCGGTAACCGAGGAAAAAAATCTATATTCGTTTTAATTATTTCATTTAAACAGCAAATGACTAACGCTAAAGTGGGGATGCACATTTAAACTTTATGTACCAAATTTTTTTAAACCTTGTTGTGCACCAAAGACGAAGTGAAGTCTCTTTACGTCTCTAACTTCTTACGCCGCGCACGTCCGTTGTGTATTAGGTCCGAGAGTTGCGGTCACGTCAGAACTTCAATGAAGCAATTAAACGCACTTAATGCGCCTAATTACTAACCTCACGGCCTCGCGTCAAAGTTATGCGGCATAGCGCGCAACGCGTCAAAGCGAGTGGCTGAATTTAAAAAATTAATTTCCACCGGAAAAAAACTTTATCAAAATTAAAACGTTCAAAGCCGAAAGAAAGAGTTGCCAAGCAAAGCGGAAGAATTTTACAAATAAATCACAGAGGTAGACGTGCAATAATTTTTCAATTAATACACTTTCCGATCAATAAATCACGCAATTAGCGAGGCACGCTGGCAGCAATGAAGCATTAATTACACAAATTTCACATGTTTAATTAAATCAAATGCAGCAAAATTAAGGCGAGCAACGGCGCACTAATTGAATCGATCGGCTGCATCCCAAAGAAGAGACGGCGTGCAGCAACCAAGTAATCGATGCAATAAGGCAAGCAGCAACGATGCGAATTCGTGCATGCACAATCTGCATGTAATTGCAATTATATCGTGTCTGCGATCGGTGCACCGAAGAAGAATAACTGCAGAAAAACAATGAAAATGCCGTACAATTTGCCATTTCTTCGCAATCGAAAGCGTGCAGGCAACTAATTTCAATCCCCAACTATTCTCGAAATGCTTTCCTATTACTTTACTTATTGAATCTTTATTTGGTTAAACTGTAATTTCGTAGCATCGAAATTAAATTGTATCAGTATTACCCGGAGTATAACTTACGTTGTTCAGCTCATAGTAACAACTACTTATGCTTAACAAAATGTACAGCCAAGGTTTAAATAATTGAATCACATTTTCTGCTTCGTCGTCGAGTCTAATTACATCGTGTAATGCTTTGCTATTATGACGCGCAGCGTATGAAATTTTTGCCGCTGCGTATTACTAATAAAAAATAAAATTCATATCGAACGTCATCGGACGAGACCACCGTTGCGGTACCGGACGGTCGGTCGGTCGCCTATCGTATCGGTTTGGTGAACTTGTTTCGCGCGTCGCTGCGTTCGCGCGCGAACGCTCGGCCTAGCCTAGAGCCGCGACTAACAGTAACTTTGCATGTGATCATCGCGCACTCCTCGCTGACTCTCCATCGGGATGCTTCGTTGCATAATGTGCCACGCGGTCGTGATGCTACGCTATCGATAAGCACACGCGCACAACGAACGTCTAACGTATCGACTTTCTAACTGTACCACCGCTCGAACTGAAAACGTGCACACTCTCGTGATTTTTCTCCTCAATCCCGAAAATTCCCGACGAAATAAATAAATCAACACAAACAACATAAATAAATCATCAGCATTCATAAATACATAAATAATTCGCACGCGAATAAAGGGAGAAAAGTAGCAAATATGCCGCCACCAGGATATATCGCCTCACCATTTTTCTTCGGCTTCCGTTGCAGGGTCGATGGCGCCCGGATGATCGTCGGCTTCACGTTGTAGGTGATGCTCTTCTTATGCGTGAGACCGGACTTCCGGCGGCGCACTTGCCGACGCTTCGGCACCGGCGACCGGCCCGGCGGCACATAGATGGGACTGCGCGACGTCACCGAACTGTCGTCCTTTGCTTCGTCCTCGTCGCCATAATCACTAATCACCAGCGACGAACACGCGCCGTGACGCAAACTGATGCGCGACATTCGACCGCTCGCCGGCGGCTCAACGGAATCGCTCAACTCATCCAGCAGCGGGTGGTAATCGCCCGGAAGGCTTTCGTACAATCCTTCGTCGGCATTAGCGTCGCCGCTGCCGCCCACCGCTATCGTCGTCGTGGTTTTACCGATGTGCAATAGCGATTCGGTCCACGATGGCGCTGTTTTGAAATGCCTTATTTCACGCACGGCCACCTTGAACGATTGTTTATGTTTCGTCGCCGAAGCTGCCGACGACGATACCGTGGGGGTCGCTTTCCGCTTTTCGGGCGGCACAAAAATCATCGGATCCAGTTTCAGCGATTTCAGGCAGCGCGGCGGACGACTCACAACCACCTGATACATCTCCTGCTTCGATGCCGTATTCTTCTTCCGGGATTTCTGCTTTTCCTGTTGCTGTTGTTGTTGCTTCTTCTTGGTGCTATTCCTGCTACTGCTGCGTCTCCGCAACGACGTACGTTTCGTGTCTACGATCAAACTCGCGCCGCTAGTACGCTTAAAATATCCATCGCGGCTCACTGAAAGTTTCGGTTTGGGCCGCTTCCTCCGGAAGAAGCCGCCCTTGGAGACGAGACTCTCATCGGAGAGCTTCGGTATAGAGACACTGAATGAGAAACCCGAATCCTTGCTGGAGAACAATCCCGTCGATGCGGTCGTATTACTGGTTGACGATAATGTCCTGCCTACTGGCGGTGCGGGTCGTTTTTGCAAACGATTGATAACGATTGGATCGTCGCGCAGATCTTTGAGCGCGCTGTCGAGCGAGTTGTGTGCGCCCACTGCAGAGATCGAGGCGCGTGGCATCTCTAAACTGCGAGGCGCCATCGCTGCCGGCGCATCCATCCAAATGCGGCCGAGACTGATCGACAGCGAGCAGAGTTCCTCGGTACCTGAGTCGGGCATCAACGACGACGGTGGCGAAAAAGCCGCCATGCGATTGCGCCGCCGTATCAATGGCGATTTCTTCACGTCCACCGAATCACCCCATGGAAACATTTCGACGGCCGAGTCGTTGCTCTCTTTGCGCTGCAACAGCGGCGAGGTTCTGCGCAGCGGCGTTTTTGATTTCCTCGGTGGCGGCGTTCTGCGTTGCAAAATCGGCGATTTTCGATGGGGCGGCAGCACGGGTGAGGTGGGTTTTCGCAGCACCGGCGAGGAGGATAATTGCCGAATCACCGGTGGCGCCGGCAGTTTAATCTCGTCCGAAGCGGGCACGTAGATCACCGTGCGCTCAGCGCCTTTGGCACCCGAATGAATCACATTGCAATCGTCCTTGCGTATGCCTTTCAACCATTGCCCATAGGCGATCACACTCTGGCCGGGACCTTCGCGACTTTCGCGCACTCCTCCTCCTCCTTCTCCAGTGGGAGACTTCTGGTTATCCTTCGAAGTCTCCTTGGATTGTTTCTTCCTAACGAGGAATGTATTACAGCTTCGGGATAACTCCACTTGACAACCGCTGTCCACTTTTGCGACAGGTTGCACGGAGATCTGATGCTGCACCTCATTCTCAATCAGTATCTCCTCGGAGACGGTCTGCGTTGCGACTTCAGTTTTAAGCTGCTGCTGCTGCTGCTGATGGGGGTGTTGTTGGTGTTTCTTTTTGCCACGGTCCAAATAACTCTTCCGTATCGAAATGCGCTTGAAGGAGTCGCTGCGCTTGAAGGACGACTCCTTGTCCTTTTTCTTCCGGCCAGCGCCGACGAGCCGCCGTAGATTCTCAAACGTAATCGGCTTCATCCTGTACGCTCGCGCGCG
The DNA here is from genome assembly GCA_030264135.1 of Myllaena sp. GC000078. Classification (NCBI taxonomy): domain Eukaryota; kingdom Metazoa; phylum Arthropoda; class Insecta; order Coleoptera; family Staphylinidae; genus Myllaena; species Myllaena sp. GC000078. Next base: position 15,046 of record JARJDR010017999.1, on the reverse strand, counting down.
CGCGCCGACGACGGGTGTTTCCGCCGTTAATCCTCGTTATTGTGATTGCAGGACAACGACAATGATGATGATGATGGCGGCGGCTGGAGCCACGCTAGCGGTGCAGCGCCACGATGATTGCATTCTGCATCGAACGACGACGGCGTCGGCGGCGGCGTCCTTTTATGACGACGCGCCTAGATCGATCGGCATCGCATTGAGACGCGCGCGGGCGAAATGCAAGCGTATGGCCGAACGAGAGAGAGAGAAGCAGAGAACAAACACAACGGTGTTATTTGTGTGGTAAGCAGTTTTACAGTTTTACGGTTGCGCTCTGTCCTTTTATGGATTCTGGTAAATAGCATTCTATCCTATCTGCATAGATGTAAAATTTTCATATAAAATCTCAAACACCGCGCGCTGGCCGACGCGTGTAAATTAAATTTCTTCCTTATTTTCTTCGGGGCGCGCGCTCCGCGCACTCCGGTACAGTTATGTTTAATGCGAGCGATATGCGCGCCGCACTCAGCGCACCATTAATGCTCGAGTTTTATTATTAAATCGAGACACTATGAGCTCATAGCTCGAGGGTGGCGATTAAAAAAGTTGCTGCGGTCCGCAACTATTCCAAACTATTCCACTCAACGACGCGTGCAATCTACTGCGCCTATAAACCTTCGCGACCGAATGGAAAAGAGGCGCAAAATGCGCCAAGTTAATACCCGCCTAATATAATTACGGTAAACACAAATGTTGCGCACTAATGAGGCGGCGTACCAAGATAGCCGACCCGCATTCTTGCCCGAAGAAGTTCACGCCACTTGAACTTAACTCCTTAACCAAGTGGGCAGATATTACGTATTAGTTGATTCGGTGGTAAAGCCACACCTCGAATGGGTTATGCAAAGCCGATCAAAATCGATACTTCCAACTGGCTTGCGTTGCAGCTAGCACGGCTGATTAGATCCGTGCGCTATTCTTTCGTATCGCCCTCATTGGCGCGCAAAGAGAAAATGAACCTTATATAATGTCAACTACTTATCTCTACCGTTGCACGGTGCACGCGCTAAAGAAATAAATAATTTTTTGTGTTAACTCGTGCGATGCGTGATAGCGCATTTAATTTTCGCGTGATATTTGTATAATGCGGTGGCATCAGGTGCTCTTTAACCCTTCAAATCAAAACTAAACAGTTAGATGCTTACACGCACACACACACGGTCCATCCCACGCCGTAGCTGAAGAAAGCGTTTGCTATTGCGCAATTGCACGCCAGATTATTATTAACAGCAAAGGCGCAGAACGAGACTATAAATAGATGCCCATTTGCACATTGCAGGCGAGTTATGGCAGATGGACTCTTGCGGCAGGACGACCTTTGCCACCTGTGAACTTTGCTTTGTTTACTTTACATTACTCTCATCCAGTACTCTATACGTTGCACATTGTGTGCGTTCGTATTTACGAAAAAAAAAACGCGCCCCCTTCTCATTACTCAATTCTTGCGAGTTCGAATTAACGATTCGACATCATCAAAGCTGGGCGTGAGAATCAAGCAATTGACAAGTCGGGAAAAAACAAAAGTAACAAAATGCCATCGACAAAAAAGAAATCTCCTTCCAGCAGGCAAACAATTTATAATTCGTCTCGAGTGTAATTGATTACATTTCATTTCAGACATTTGAATGGGGTATGGGGCGATATTTTTTCGCGCATTGCAAAAACATACAAAAGATTAAGATTAAATGTTTGCCGATGCCGGAGCCGCGTTAACAACCGAGCAACACAGCCAACTATGGCGTAGAACTAACAACCAAAAGAAAACTATTCCCAAACAAAGTTCCGACACGACAAGTTTGCCGCGAAAAAATTGCATACACGCAGAAAAACGTGAGGAATGATAGCGTGAAAGAGATGGAGTGGAGAAAGGGGGTGGTACACATAAGGCATGAAATATGATTGATCATCGAGAGCGCATGATGGATAGCGTTCGGCTAACGGTGCAATATGAAAATATTGCATTTGCCAACCTCTCGCACAGAGAAATTAAGAGAACAAGACATAAAAGTGACGATAAACCATTAACAAACTAGAATCGTTTTCGTTTAATCAACAGAATGTTGATTAGACATAGCGTCCTTAAACTTTCGACCCAATAAAGTGGCGAATGGCCTCCACTTTAACCGTTCGCACCCATTCGAAGCAAGTACTGAAGTTATTATCGGATGCACCTTTTGCACCGCCAGCGTGCCTGATCGCCGCAAAGTATCGTGCTGCAATTCGCGCAATTAAGGTAAAGTTAAAGTCAGTCCAAGTCCAAGTTGGCACGCAAATAACTTAATTAACTAGACTTGCTTTCAACTGCTTGCAATGGTTACCATCAAGAAATACTTATCACTAAAATGATTAATAACAGCACGGCACGTGGATATAAAATCCAATTGAATTTAACAGCCGTTTTGATAAGAAAAAGCCTCATCTTCGTGCCTAACAGCGCAAATACGAGTACATATGATGCATCCAATGAGAACAAGAACAACAGAACCAGAACAAGGGAACAACGAACGATAGATGATGCAATTTCAATAAGCAATCCAATTTAAAGAGCGCCGCGCGACTTCCTCACGTAGCGCAGAGCGGCGTTTGTTCCATATCAAGGTAACCTGCATTCGGCGCGCTGCGCTGTAATGCAGAACGCGCCCGTGCACAAACGAGACATGCACCTAGCTTACTACCGCCACCGTCGACGACGACAACGACGAGTATAGATTGTAAATTGTAACTGCACCGAGAGATAGATTATTGCACGAGCTAGTTACTGGTTGATAGTCGCCGGTCTGGCCGATGCTCACGATCCGTCCGCCGGCGCACGTATACATGCACGCACGTAAGGTGCATGGTGCATTACATTGGTGATGCAGATGCAACACCACGGCAAAGACGCAGCCAACTGGCTGGAGCTCATCTAATGAAATACCGCTAGGCGACGACTACCAACGGCGCAACAAAGAGAACACCACGAAGAGGATGAGTGCTTGCAGAGCGCGATCATGTGACGCCGATTTATGAACGTATAAAGCAATTTATGCAGTTCACCGTTTCACCATAGTGCACACGAACCGCGCCATCGTACCATGTAAACCTCGACCAAACACGCAAAAATCAAACATCTCTAAAATGGTATGCGAATTAATTTCTAAATCGACATCCCACACATTTTCAGTCCTTTTCATTGCATTGTACTCGTATAAACTTTGTTTTGAATATGCAAAGTGAATTAATTGCAAATTGGATTCGTAAGTGGGTTGCTATTGTTGAATATGCAAGATAATGCAAAGAGCACAAGGTTGTTCTTCGCCCGTGTGAAAATGCATCAACAATAGTTTTCACCTAGCATCAATTTTGGAGTTGGCTTTGGTAATCCCCAAAATTACTTATCATTATTATCGGCACGCAATGGAATTGTGATTAGCGCAATAGTAGGTAAGAACGTCATCAGGGAGGTATTTTTACAGGTCCCCCGATTCGCACAAAGATTTTATGGAGCCAACCTTAATCAAATTTGCAGTGGGAGTTATTTACATAGGCGGGAGGGAGCGGGCGGTTGCTTAACCTAACAATATTTGCATTTTGAATGCGCACCCCGGCGTGTGTATTATCTCAACGACTGTTTGCAGAGATAGGATGCAATATGTATGTGTGTTTGTGCACCTATATTGCATATACGGGGTGCATTGGTGCGCGGCAACCGTAGCGTTGCCGAAACTAATTCGAAACTAATGCGAATTGTGCGCATAGCCGAACGCGCCTCAACTCGAAATCGAAATAATCCACGAATCCCATATATACCAACGTGTCACCAGTCTATGGAAGCTGTGCGGTACTAATATTAGCTACATGAGTTGCAGTTTGAATGTTTATTTATTAGCGTGAATTGTTCGCGATCGCGGCAGACTAGTTTAATTTTATTACTGCGCGACACAAGTAAAATTAATGTGAGTGTAAATGTCGCAATTAAGAGAAACAATTTGTTTCACTTTCCGCATCGGTGCAACGACATAGATAAATCGACCATAAAAAGCCGATCAAATGCGAGCGAGGTCGACGTGCAAGAAATGATTTCTATTATAAAAGTGAGAAAGTTTCAAACTTCTGTGCGCGCGAGCGAAGATGAATTTTCATGTTCTAGTAAATAAATTATGCAAATTCGCGGCAATTTGCAACGTTTCGCTAAGCGCAAATAAAGTCGAAGATTTGCTTTCAACGTCGCTTCGACGGCGTTGCTTTATTACTCTGTTTTTTTTTTCAATCGCGCGTAAGCTCTTGCACTCGTGCTCTGTACATGTATGCTTCGTGCTGGCTCGCGACGAGGAGCATGCTCGAAAGAGATTAGTTTTCCGCCGTATAAAAGAAAAATAAAAGTACAAGACGCGTGCTTGCGCTTTAAATGTATGCAGAAACTGTATGTACGCTACGCGGTCCGGCTGCGGTCGGTCACTCGTGACCATTCAGCGAGTATCTGCACGCACCACGCATGCATCGCCGGATTTTATTTAATACCATATTAATGATTTGCGGCTGCTGGTCGGCTAATGGGTACTTCTAATGCACCAACGCATATGTAATCGCATTGCATGTAAATATAAATCGCTGAATATAGATTGAGCGCGCGTGCGCTCAAACTGCAGAGCGCCATTCAAGTCTTCGTACAACATTGGGAATGATCATAAATTGGACTCGGCCATAATCCAAGAACAATCAAATTAACTCCCAACGAAATATTGTTGCTCACAACTTTTTGATAGGATTAGCGCTGGCTTTGCGAAGCGTAGTTACTACAAAAATTGCAAAATCCAAAACGAAAAGAAAATGGATTCAAATCGATTACAATAAATCGTCTGCGGCTTAGCTCGATGTTCATATTCAAATGAGCCTGCAAGTGAGAATTACAATAATTCCCTTTTTGGGTAATAGCAATAAATATCTCCGAATGAACTATGAGAAATATTCGTTGTTAATACGAATCCATTGTCGAGAAAATTGAGACATAAATCATACCTATCAGCGGTTGTGGGTTTTTATGCGCGTCAATGTAATATTCTCTTCGAGCAAGGCTTTTAAAGTTCAATGAAATTACACGTTTCAATAACTCGCACGAACAATTGCAGGGTTTGATAAATAATTCACTACAAGAGCGTGCGTTTCATATATCAGGTGTTACGATGGGCAATGTGGGCGATCCAATCGTTGGAAATAATAAAATTACAAAGTCGTCGTCGGCGTCGTCGTCGTCGAATATCGAATTAAATTGCATCCCGAGATGTAATTACATCGCCTCGATTTGTCGGTCATAAATCCACGTTTTAAGTGGATGAAAATTTCGATGCGGAATTGAATTATGACAGACGTCGGGCGTCGGGCGCACGAGACGAAATACGTTTACGAATCATCGCGGGCGTGCGCACACCAACTAATGATCGACATTCAATGGCAATGACATTTGCTATTAGAATTAATTTAAATGTGCCTCCGATCGCCCATCGCAGCCGATATAAATATTTGATTTCATAAACGCCATCAGGAGATTTTATAATCGACATATATTATATGATGTTCTATAATCGGAATCGTTTATTTAGGTATACGTAATTTTATTAATACTTATATTAGTGCCGACTCTTTGGTTATGGATCGACGTTAGTAATCAGGCGGCCTTTAAAAATGAAAATTTATAACTGGTTCTTTGCATTTTTATGGCCGACAGATTAAATTACGCGCATATGATTATAAAACAACTCCAAGACGTGAATTTAAAGATCAACCATTTCCTATATCTCTTCTTCTTCTTCCTCAACTTCTTGGGCTTCTAACAAATGCTCATTCAAACAACACGCGGGCAATTCATATCGCTCATAAATATCGCGGCGCCGCGCCGGTTTGAATCGCATTTAAAAGTAAAATTGATTTCACTTTTTTGGACAAACATCAACCATTCGCGCCTAATCGCCCACACATGCATACAGCCGTTCAAAAGCCAATAACAACGATATACGATCAGGCTGAAAACATCTGAAAACGTCCATCGATAAATTCAAACATTATTAATTCCCACTCCTCCTTTCTCCTCACAATGCTATTCAAATTGCTAAATCTTCCGCAAGCAACAATTCCACATAGATTACATTACGCGTTGGAAAATCTTGAGCAAATCTCCGAGGCGCTGCGAAGAACGTGCGCGCGCCGATAATAAATCGCTATTTATTTGTCATTGTTTGCGTATTAATAATGTGCATGAGGGCGCGCATGCTGGCTGAAAGTGAAGCAGCGCGAAGATGCGAATCGGCACCAGCAATAATAATAATACATCCGAGGAATAGGCCAACTTGTGTGTGCGCATAAATATATAAATAAAATAAGTGTATACCTACGTGCAGAAGATGCGCGTGTGGGGCTGCCTCGCGCGCATCGCAATTTTACAATGCGATATTTTATTTTATATGCGACAATAAATTCAGATTTAGATATGAATGCGAATGGCGAATGCGCCGGAGCGCTTGGCCACACCTGTTTTCCACGGAGGAAATTTTAATCGCATACCGAGTGTTGCTGCACATCGGCACTCAGAATTATTTGCACAAATCCAACTACTTTGAAATGCAAAGAAAATATGATAAACATTTAAGTAACGAATTCGATTGGGATGAAATTGCATGCAATTTGCGGTAAGCCATGAGAAATCTTATTGATATTACGATGGATACACATAAAACATCTTGAGAATGCAATGAAAGACAACCTCTTCTTTGCATGCAGATTTTAGCGTTCTCGTCTGATAAATGCTGACTTACTTTTCATGCATCGCAACAAGCGAAAATGAAAAGCAATAAAACGAGGTATATCTACGTCTACGTCCATTCGGATCCTATTTTATTTTTGATTATGTTTATTCATAAGTATTATCCTTTTCCTCCAACCGCTGTAAACATACACATATACAGTCTGTCGATTCGCATATCAATAAATTCGCTATCGTCCTCCAAAGGCGAAACAGATATTTCACATATGTAGGCGAACTTGTCTTGTCTGCGCAAGATATATCCTACTCCGCACCGCATGATTTGAAACCGCGCAAGCAAAGAGAACGAGAGCGAGAGTGATCATTTGACCGGCTGCTCGTTGAAGAACTAAAACTCTCGACAGCAGCCGTATGTAGCGTTATGAATACAATAGTACATTACAGTATGAAATCATTTAGCTTGTTAAACTGATTTAAGTAGTAGCCGAAGAGCACGTGGGCCGTTCGAAAAATGCTCTACCGGTTATTACGAATATCGCCATATATCGAGCGCGACTTGAATTTACGTTGGCCGTTCCCGGAATTTGTAATTATCAATTATTATATTTCAAATGATATTGCCATCAATTAAGGTAGATGACGTGGATATTGATAATAGTTTCAAATTAAATAAACACAATATTATGAAACTATCCAGTTCTTGTCCCATTGAAATATCAATTTAAATTTTATAATTCATTTTCCGACGTGCGCCCGAATTGATTTAATTCAAACAAATTAAAAACCGAATGAATAACTGACCATAATATTAACGCAAAAAATTAGATTTCGAATTGCGCTATTATCGCGAGCCGCCATGTGGACAGCGTCCATGTAAGGTCACGCACGTTCGGCAATAAGATACGTGTTAAAAATTCATAAAACTTGGATGTAATTACGTTTCGCAAGTTTACAACTCTTACGCTTCATGAGTTAGGCGGCGGAATTAAAAAGGAAATCACCTAATTTCTAGAATTATTATCGTAGCCATCGTAATCTTTCTGCGTCTTTGCGCCAAATCGAAGGTGCACACCGTAGGTGTTTGCAATGTGAGTATTAAAATTATGAACATTAGGCGGACGTCGCTGGAGAAGCGGGTCACGGGCAATTATAATCCTGCAATTGTGTAATTACAATATTACACTTGCTCATTATTATTATTCGAATAGAGAAATATTATTTATTACATTAAATTCATCAAAATTTACGTGTAAATTTCATGCGGATTATTTTAATGGCGCGTTGAAATGTTCATGTAAATCAATTAATTTTTTTCAGCACGCTCGCGCATGGGTGAAGTTATTGTAGATTATCTTAGTTTTTGCTCCACAATACTGTAAATTGTTATTGGGTACATGTAAACAAATTAGTTTCAACTACTTTATGTGACAGAGTCTATTACATAACATGATGAGCGATTTAAATCAATTCCGATGCAAAGCACGCAAATTCGTCATCGCATACGCTTTGTTCTGCATTAAAGCTAAATGCAAACGACCATGAAATCCAATTATGAATTTGCTGTAGTGGCGCACCAGTTAACCAAGCGTTTTATCTAATCGCCTGCGTTAGAATTTTTTGTTAAAGCGCCAACGTTTGTAGCACGGCAAGTAATGTGAAAATAAAAAAAACAACAACGCTACTGTGATGCAATACTGAGAAGCAACAACAAACATTACTGGTTTGTCGACTGCACACGTATTTTATTATTATTGCGTTGCATAATGTTAATAAATGAGTTGGAACAACGAGAAACAACAACCTGAAAAGACAATACATGAACAACGATTGTCCATGTTGCATGCAACATACTTAATTGTAAATAAGTAGGTATGTTGAAAAATAGTGTGTACACACGCAAGTACAAGGTTGCGAACACACGCAAATTAACACGATTAGCGGTCGCCTTGATATGGACACCTCATGCCGCCAAACTTAATTATTTCTTCGATTTTGTTATTTACCGTCTGGTTAAAACATCGAATAGAATTATGTACTGGTTTATTTGCAACCACGTACAAAGCAGCAAACACAATAGCACGATGCAAAAAACCGACCTATATACCTAATCACATAGATAATCTTGGAATCTCCGTGATGCTCAATGTGAAAATAAACAATTAACCTAAAATTTGAATAATCCAACATAATAATAATGGACATGCAAACCCGCATGTTGTATTTTTTAAATTCAAATCCAAAAATGTAATTGCAAAACAATCAACTCCATTGAAATTGAGCCGACGCGAGAATTGCGGTCGTTCACTGGAAACGTCCGCGCACGATTTTGATTGTGAATGCAAAATGCAATTGTGATCACAAATGAAAATTTTAAATGTCGAGTTAAGTAGGTTGTAAATAATTCATAGGCCACAATTACGATGAATACCATTTATCGCATTTATTCATATCGACCGAAGAACTGCTTCTACACGCACTAACAAAGTACTGCGGTGCACGAAACAAAACCGAACACAACGGATTGAAATAATTACACGAAACCAAGATGAACGAGCGCACGCGCGCGCTAGCAGTGAAGACGCGAAACGAAAGCAAGGGTAGGAAAACAGGTCGCAGAAAAGACCGAAAGAGTAATTAAATCAGGACTGTGTCTAATGCAAAAACAGCGGAATAATCGCATCCAAAGCCGGTCTGACATATATATTAGAGAGCAGCGTTTCGTTTTCATTAATTTCGATTCGTTAGACGCGAACAAAACGTTAAATGTCATAAAATCACCGCGTGACTTTTTTCTCAATCATTTCCAGCCCGTTCCACTTGTGCATTGTTCCAACGACGAGAATGTAGCTATTCTCTTCCAAATTCAAAAGATTCATTCAAAGAACGACAATTTAGTGTAATTAACATATGAAATCGAAAACGTCTTCATTCCGCACACAATTAGCCAGCTCAGGCGCGGCGAATATTTCGTTAAAATGCAAATAGCTCTATAATAACAGTCGGCTGGAATTCGACCACAATGTAGACTGACAATATTTGTGAAAGAGGCGTGCGCATCGCCACGAAGAAACCATCCCGGTTCTGTTGTGTGTGCATAGCAACGACGCACAGTTTGTTCGCCAAACAAACCGCACGACGCGCCAGCGTTGATGATGATGATGATGAATAGTAAGTGAATTCGAGTCGCTAAGCTCACCGCGTATCAACGTCGCGCGGCGTAAACGCGTCTTCATCAACCACGCATCAACTTTTAATTCATTAATATTCCCAGCGGCACACGCATCCAGCGGGCACTGTGTTTGCATCGTCATCATCGTCCGTTCGGATTTATTGAAAATTACTACGCTCGTGATGCGAATTGCAATGCGATGCACATGCTAATGCGCTAGCGACCGCCTCGACGCTGTGCAAGCTTATATAACAATCTTTCGCTTCGAACAGATGGCTTTGATTTCCTCATCATCTTCTTCATCATCAACATTCGCCGGATCGTTTACGATTTCGTGATGACGATGCGTGTGTGTGTGCTTCGATTCGAAAACGAAAGCAATCATGTTGTGTTTGAATTAAGCCATCGAACGGAGCTATGCGGAGAAGAGAACTGATTGCTAATGAATATCGAATTGCGTCATTTCGAAATATTTGAAATTAGATTATTACCTATGATGAGAGAAAGAAATTAAATGCACGCCATAGGTATTACATACAAACTCGGCACACTGAGAGCATTGGCGCATGATATTAAATGTGCTCGGTAATAGAATGAAGCAGTGTGCTCATACCAATAATGATAATAATAATGATGATGATGATGATAATGCAATGTCGGCGTGTGTTTAGTGTATCGCCATCGTCACGAATGCGTCCTTTCACTCTGCCCTTATTCCGGCTTTGTCTACAAGTCTCCATCTCCATCGCCATCGTAACATCCGCCGAGCATGAATGTTCGGTTTAATTTCATCTTTACTTAGCATTAATCCAACATCCAGAAGGTGCGTATTATTATATCACGCACGAAGAATTTCATTAGAGCGCGCGCCGAGATTACACGAAAACGACCCCGCGCAAGGAAGCGGCGCGGGTGTATACGCAAACGACCCTATTCCCATTCGAATGCCCGGTAATCAGCCGGTGCGCCGCCCGATGCTGATATTGATAATGTCATCGTAAAATGTCGCCCCGTTATGAGCGTTTACGGTTATGCGTTATCGTTTCTTTCGGGCATGGATATTAAAAGTCATTTTCTTGACCTCAAACTATCGCGCAGAGCGCACCGTACCTTCTGCGAGAGGTGCCCGCCGGCGACGGCGTTACAGTTTCACAGTTATGGAAACAAACGGCATCATGTAAATTATGGCATCGAAACAATGAAGGTATATATACGACCGCGCCATATTGACATCGGCGACAAACATTGAAATACGCGCAAAAACCTGGCGCGGCGCGCGTCTGCATCGAATCACAGTCGTAAATCGTCATAAATATGCCGCATGAATTATCAGTCGTACGTACGGTCGCGCAGCTAACGTGCACCGCAGTCTCTTTCATCTTCATCGTCACTGAACAGCGCGCGCGCATCGCATCGGAGATAACCGGAAGTCGCAAAGCAGAATTCAATACTCAATAGCTTTGAACTTCAATTACGAGGTTCATACATAAGCATCGCAAATGAAAGATGCAGTTTGCATCTGCCATCTAACCAGATGTATGAAAAGAATGCGATCATAAGATCACCATCACAACAAAGTAAACCGGAACGTTTTCGTGCTGATTAATTATGATTCGCGGTAATGTTAATTACATAGAAATCGAGACACATCAGAGACAATTATCCTGATCTCCAGCATGACAGGCGTGCAACACGCTTTTTTTCCAACATGCATATCGATACTATGCATTGCCAATCTCACGGAAACTTGAACTCGAACTCGATACATACATACATATATAAAATCAAACTAATTACTACCGAGCAGGTTGTTATATTAGAAAGTTAATTATTTCCAGAAAACCCGCATTATTATTAGAGTTGTGTATACTTTATGCAAAATATGTGCAAGATCTCAATGATTATTTTTGGTGTATAAAAATTGCATTAAAGCAGCATTTTATCCATTTCAAATCAGGTCATGTTCAACTAGATAATATTTTTAGTATGAACATATTTATTGCATTCGCAGTTCTAGGAATTCGAGAGCATTGAGCGAAGATGCCAAAGGTGTTAATGCGGCGCGTGTGCGAATATTTGCGTCAATTAAGAAAATCAATCTAATTACATTTTCCACCTCGAGAATGTGCGCTAATATCGTTATCGGCCTCCTGTCATCGCGTTCGGATGGTCAGGCGGCCGCGAGTTCCTTATGAGCACGCGGCGTCGTTAATTAGACGTTAATTAATCTCATTGCGCAAACGTCGTAAAACTCGTGAATGACGCCAGAGTTAGCGCAGCCCGGACGGACTCTATCCAAAGGTGAAATAGTTAAATGCGACAGTTGTTCAGATTATTATTTATAAACTAATAAATATGATAATAAAAACAAACACACTCTCTCTGCGCGAATTATATCCTTAGTCTATGCCTTGTTACGATTATACCAGAATCCATCAGAACAGAGCGTCACCGTAAAATCTATTATGCTTATTCTCATTACCGTCATGATGTCGATGATGATGGAAATAATATCCAACAATAAAGTATATAATCTGTGGGCGAGAGAATAAATCCAAGTTGAAACACTCTGTCAGAAACACTTGTTTGATGCACTTGAATCCTCACGCTTGAAATAGATCAAAAAAGTGGTCCACTAAATTAATGGTCGAGTTGTAACACCGGTAGGCGCAGAAGGGTTAGTAACAAAAACTGGTAGTAGATCGACACAACAAAACGAATTTGAACGTACGTTGAATTCACAAAGTTAGATACGTATTTTCATCGAATAGATTCTAAATTTGTAATGATACCACTCCAAATCACAAATTGGTAAGTAATGCATTTATTGCGAATGATGTAAATAATCCGACCAACACACGACCGAGATTTGAGCGAGTTGCGCGTGTGCTGCTCAGTAAGAACAGACTCCGCGCGACGCGAACGAACGAACGAAGACCGTCGTCGACTGACCGTAGTGTGCGCGCGCGCACGTCGCGTTACCGCTGCGCCGCCGCCGCCGCCGCCACCGAGGACAACTTTACGGAGAGAAGCGTGGGGCCAGCAGCCACCACACTGCCGCCAGCAGCATCATCTCACCACACGCGCATCCCATCCTTAAGTTAACTAATAAATAATGAAAAGAGAGAGTGACTACACCTTCAGAGCAGCAACGACGCCAAATCTCGATCAGCGACAGGCAATTAAGTAACATCTCAATTTCGATTATTATATATCCTCATCCTTGGCGTTTGAAACTAATTTCACTTCATTTTCCTTCCAAAAGTAACCGCTCTCCTAATGCGAGAACAAAAATAATTTCCAACCATATTTTATTATTTTATGATGGTAAGGAGAATTATGACAGGAATTCGTAATAAATTGCTAACAATACCGAAATGGCTGGGCTGTGGTTTTGTTGATATCCCAAGCAATTTGAAAACGTCGAGAGGATGCGCGACTTTTTATACCATCCGCAGTGCTGCGGTAACAACGTCCGATTCGCGTTTTAAACTCTGCATACACAAATCCAAGAGAGATCGCACACTGATCGAATTCGAATCATACCCAAAGACGCTGGCTGGATGCCACTCAACTTGATTCCGACTACTGAGCCACTCCGCCTCTTTTTTATGCCTAGTCTACTCCTTGGCGTTCGCCTACTACCTAGTACTACTCCGGGGCCCCCATATCAGTATCATCGCGCATTTTACTGCTCCTCATCTGCATCTCTCGCTGCGTGAATCTCCGCGCTTCGCAACGGCGATAAGAAGACAGTATACTACTCAAGATGCATACACGCATCTTTGCTCTTTCACGGTCGTTCGCATGAGAGGATGTGCTTATTTCTAATAAACGAAACGAGCCCTCTCACTAACCTCTTCTCCCGCGTCTTCGACGCAATCGTAAAAGTTTTATTAAAGGCCACTTTTTGCTGATCGCTCCTCTCCACCGCCGCGCCCCGCTTGCACTGCATGCAATTCGATCGAGCGAATCGTGACCAATATCAAGCACCACGACGACTGAAGATAACACAGAGAAGGACGGGGCGAATGAATAAATGTCGCATCGTAAAATATCGTATTGAAAGCGAAATTGCATCGGGCGGAATATTCCTCCAACTATTCGCTTGTGAGTTTGCAAAGTTGGAAGCAATCAGTACGCGAGCGCCGCACGCTCTCTTCTCATCATTGCGGGTTTATTTACCTTCAAAGGGTCAGGGACGTTTCTGACCCGGACCGTAGCTGATTATTTGAAATTACGAGAAGAAATTGATGGGATGCACGTGGAAATTATGATTAGTCGCTGTGTACGAACCTAGTTGGGAATCAAACGTCATTAAAATCGGAAGTTTGCAGACGTAATTAATCATTAAGGGAATCCTGCAGTCCTGGTGATGATGCTGTCCGACAATTAATCGCGCACCGACACGTGTGCTGTATGCATATGTGCAACTTTTAATTGCAAATGAAACTTGCCTTTAATGCATCAGATACACCACCCGAACAAATTGATGCAGTGAAACTGGCGGCATTGTGCACTGTTGTGATCGCTTGGGACAATCGAAAGTTTTACAAAATCCTCCGCGCGGGCGATGACAATATAATTATCGTTCGCATTTTCACAAAGCGTGTGCGCGAGAGTGCACATGTTTAATAGAAGGTGCGTGCATGCGCGCGGCCGAGTTCATCGAAGCAGGTGCGTGAACGAACGCAAAACGATTCCGCGTTTCGGTACCGTTAGAAGCGCAGTGCGGCGCATCGCGTAGTTCGCACTCGCCGGCGAGGAAGCGTAAATACAAACGTTATCACTCACCCGGCATGTACAGGTTTGACAACAATATTAACAATACGCTCATAATTGTACGTATATACAACATCATTATTTATAATCAACTCGATTTGTTCGAATATCAAAAACTACAAGACTCCAAGTCAACAACAACAAAAACGCTACTTGAATTTAATATTGTATGTTGACAATCGCTTGTACAATTATAAATTAAGTACATAAAGTCGCGCCGTTTTGCTGAGTCATGCTGGACTGGTCAGCTATCTGCGCTGAGTAAACGTTGCCGGACTGCATTTTTAACGGCAGTTATTGAAATGATGATTCAGTTTTCT